>JABVXW010000330.1:0-58204 GCA_013365375.1 Litomosoides brasiliensis
TTATTATTATTATTATTATTATTATTATTATTATTATTATTATTATTATTATTATTATTATTATTATTATTATTATTATTATTATTATTATTATTATCATTTATTATAGAAGAATGTTATTACAGAAGAATAAAAGATTATTTATTATTGAAGAATGCTGATGTAAATTTTATTTATGAACAAAATCTAAGTTAAATTAGTTTATTGCACCATTTGGTCAATATCTGCATAGCTGACTAGTACTTAATGAGCCATCAAATTATATTTTATGATACTTCCATAGAAGAAATCATGTGTTCTTGAGACTAAAAAAAAAACGAATTGTAAAATTTTAAAGCAGTATTTAATACCTTTACGACTAGTAGGTATTGGTAATTCGGGAACAGATAAAACTGAAGGCGTACTAATTTTATGATCTGAAATTTTTTAAATTCATTGATCAAATTAAGGAACAAAATTTTCTAGAAGCAATTCTTAACGAAATTCTGATAAGCGTTACGTAGAAGCTCTAAAACAGATTAAATGTGATCGTTTCAAACGATCAATTTATTCCATAATCACATTACTGTTCAACAGTTTGCTTATATGTAAAATGGATGGCTACTTTTCTTACCTGTATTGGATGCCTGAAATTGAAGCGAGCTAGAAATTCAAATTTATAGATGAATATGATTGCATTTATAATTTAGCATTTGCATCATAACGTATGGTAATAATTGTATGGTAGCAAGAAGGGAACATTAAAAGCACTGACCTAATGTGGTCGATTTTCTCTCTTGCATTACTTTGGAAATGTTAATTTTAGGAGAAGTAATTGTTATTGTTGGTGCTGATTCAGCGGGTTTAGTAGTCGTCGTAATATTATCAGGAACATGAACTGTAATTGCTGCTCTTGTTATCGTCGTTGCTGGCGTTAACGTCGTTGCTGGCGTTAACGTCGTTGCTGGCGTTAACGTCGTTGCTGGCATTAACGTCGTTGCTGGCGTTAACGTCATTGCTATCGTCGTTGTTGGCGTTAACGTCATTGCTATCGTCGTTGTTGTTTTTGATGTTGTTGTTGTTATTGTTGTTGTCATCGTTGTTGTTATTGTTGTTGTCGTTGCTGTTGTTATTGCTGTTGTTATTGCTGTTGCCGTTGTTGTTGCTGTTGTTGTTTGATTAGTTTGGATTGAATCAGCGACTGCTAGAATGATTGCTATAAATAGTTTCCAACTAAAAATTATAAATTTTAGCAAATCTAACGGCAAATGGGTAAACTTAACTTGTTAAGCAAACTTAATTTGTTTAACCTATATGTATTTACCTGTTGTAATCAATACAATAATTTTGTTAATATCGAGTAATTAGTTGTCTGTATGAATAGTTTTGATTATGAATAATCTAATCGTCTAGTTACTTTCTCATATGGTACATATATAATATATACTTTGCTAAATCGTACTATCAAAAAAAGGTTAATTAGCAAATAATCAATGAAATCCGTCTATTCTTCCGGTGATTTTAGGCTTACCTTGATTGCTAATGAAACTCTCAATGAACACAATGATAAAAACAATAATAACCATTTGTGCTCTCTCTTTAACTTTTCTGCAATTTATGTTTGTTAACAATAAAAAAAAGACACAGTAATATCGTTCACACGAAAGGTACAGTAATATCAGTCATACAAAATATACAGTAATCTCACTAATAAAAGTACGGTAATATCACTTTTTTTTGCGTTACTACTACAAATTAAATTATGTCTTTTTTTTCGATCAATGTAAATCCCTTTTTTTTTCTCTCTCTCTCTCTCCCTTATGTCGTTTATGTCCTTTGTATTTTGTTCAAAAAAAAGCTCATAACTGTCTATTGCTTTCTTTAAATTTGCAATGAATTAAATCGTTCAGTCTTTAATTGTTTCATCGTTGACAGTAAATTCTCTAAAATTATTAATGAATACAGAAAAGGAAATTTTTTTAACTTTTCCTCCATTCTAACCATTTATCCAATCTAATTAGCTTTTTAAATTAAGCCAATTAGATTAAGTATTACATTAGCCAAACATACTTACGTGCTCGCAACACCACTTACCGATAATTTCGACTACGACATGAAATTTCTTTTTTGTCCTTCTCGCAGTGATACAACGCACAACCAACCATTGCAAAGAATACTGAAAACAATGTTAGCGTAGTATGATAAATGAGAGTTATTAAAATATACATTTAAATAATTAAATGAGTAAATTTAAATAATTCACCATATGAATAGTAATTTTTGAAAGTGTAAAAGTATGGATAAATGAAAGTTATGATAGAATTAAATTTAGATAACGATAAGATGAAATTTTCAATTAATCAGAAGTATATTGCAAAGAAATATTAACTTAAAACTTATCATCATACTTTAACTTTGTCGTACATAATTGCACAGATTAAAAATAACTATATTATTTCCTGTCTAATACAATAATTGAATTAATATAATTCTTTAACTATTATTCCTCTACTACAGCTAAATCAAGCAAATATAATTGTCCTTCTTCTAATCTACCACAGTTTACACTCCTCAATTTATGTGCGGTCATTTTAACAATTTTTAAAAGTCAAAAAAAAGCGAATTTTGGTTTAAATTTGCATAGCGCAATCGCTACGAAAAAAAAAGCCCATAAAAGAAGTAACAATTTGACAGCATTGATCATTGTAAATTATTTTATCAACGTGATCAATTGGGGAAGATCTCTTATCGTATCAGTTGAGAAAGATCTCTTATCATATCTCTTATCAAGGGAAGAAAGGATAAATGAGTGCGCTTTGTGTCTTATTCATTTTGGGATTGATTTGTCTTGGCATTGCTTATCAGCTTGGCTATTTGGATCAATATATTGCAAAATTTAAACAGTAAATACGACATGCTGCCGGAAATTTTAAACAGTAAATGCGATGTGCTACGTGAAAATTGCTGGAAACAATGATCGATAAATGATAATATTATTGTGTATTATGATAAAAAGTGATTTCAATTGATATAAATTATATTAAAATGAATTGTATGGAATAAATTATCAATAATTTTTTTGTAATTTCATATGCTTCCGCGGTTATTTAAATGCTTTTATGAATTGATTATCTTTGATGTTCCGGAAATTTACGAATCAATCGATAATATCAGTAGCACGCACTACTAACTATATCAGTGAGATATGCTGATAACTTTCTCAACTGTGATATGACACACTGATCGAATTGTGTTTGTGTTGTATGAGAGTGAATGAGGAAACAGATGAAGTAGGAGTGGGAGATGTAGACGGATATTTAGCATAACATATTCATTATTTGATACGGTGATATAGGTTCACTGTTTTGCTAGGTAAAACCAATAAGGTTAGTTAGTGATTTCATAGAAGTAATACTATTTTGAATTCAAACTTAACAAGGCGCAAATTAACATAATCATTAAAAAATGGTAATTTCAAATGCGGTACTTTTACATCATTTATTTTATTTTCTTCTTTAATGATAAGAAGATAATGATAAAAATTAAATGCTGTTTTCTTCTAGCAGTCACTTTCTTAATTTTAGAAATAGACAAATTTTTAATATGATTTCAAAAAAAGACTACTCTTTGTTTATTTTTTGTTTAATTTAAATCTTCTAATTCATATCACTTTCAATATTTTTATTAACTGCAATGTTATTTAATTTTTTGAATGCTTTTTTTTTCTTGGATTAAAAAATAAAACAAAAAAATGATAAAAATTCAATGTTGTTTTCTTTTAGCAGTTACTTTCTTACTTTTAAATTTTAGATTTTTAATATAATTTTAAAAAAACAAAATGCTTATCTTTTTATAATTGTTGTAAATGTACTAAAAAAAATTTACGCCTCTTCCTTTATGTTACTAATTTTTACGAAATGTTTGAAATTTTTATCATTGTTTGAATGGAAAAAATTATTTGTAGAAATTATCATATTTACTTAAATATTTTAAATATGCAAATTTTAGAATATATAGATATTTATAAAAGATGACATATGAAGAAGCATTAATTATTGTTCACTAAAGACTTGAATTTAACTGGCAGTCAACAGAGATGCCAAGAATGAGTAGACAAACTGAACTAATTAAGGAACCGAAAAGTAAGGTGCGAGGAGTAGAGTTAGCCAAATCAACTCGAACGGGAAGTTCGCTACCGCGTCGTCGTACAGCAGTATGCTACGAAGTTTCACCGGAAATTCGAAGCGTTAGGGAAGGAAGAATTCGTCCGGGTAGTGTTGCTCCGTTGCTTTCACGTCGAGCTAAAGCTCTTGCTATGGTACGTAAGTCATTAAATTTCATTATATGCTTTGATTTGAAATTTCTAATTTTTATTTTTATTAATTCATTTAAATCACCCTAATGTAGATAGATCAAAGGTCATCTTTTAGAAGAGTCATTACGATCATTACTCCGATGACGAAGAGGACGACGTATCAGATAATAGCGATGAAAGTAGTTCCACGGAAATTGATTATGATGATGAACTTTACGATGATCATCATCATCGATCATATGGTCATCATCGTATTCCCATTCGTGTTAAGTGCGTACAATTTTTTTAGTCAGTTTTAAAAAAATTTCTTCTTTTTTTCGGAATTTCAAAATCTTTCTAAATTAAATTTCAGAAAAGATTATGATGACGAGTATGAGGATGAAATAGCTCCACCATCATATCATATCTCTACTTCGCTAGGTCGCACACGACCTCAGCCCAAGTCAACCAGAATACCCAAACCCATCACCAGAGCTTCAGTTGCAGCTAAAGCTGTTCCAACTAAATCAACCGCAAGCGCTGCTAAATCAACAAAAAGTGTTGCTCATCGTAATCTAAAAAATAAAAATAAGAAATCAGAAGCAACACTTAGCAAGGTATCACGATCTGGTCCAATAACACGATCACGTGGGTACGTATGATCTAAATTTCATTCACTTAAATCTCATTGCTTCTACTACAATCATTCATAATTTCTATTGTATAATTTTTCAGAAGAGCCTTAATGAATAAGAATGAATATTAATTAGATGGTATCCGTCCAATAACGACGAGAAATGAAACTAATTAATTAGATTACTTCCCACCGAATTGTCTAGCCGACCACTCACCCAATTCAGGACGATCTTTGAAACGATTAAATTCTTCATTGATTGTGAAAAAAAAATGCCTCAATAAATTGAATGACTGCAAAAAAAAATAAATGATTGCTTTGCATTTGCAACATTTGTTATTTTAAAACAAAATTATTTACAAATTATGTGAATTAAAATTACCATGAATTTTCGTTGAATTCATCTAAAGCTATATCAGTGTTTGTAAGTGGTCGTTTCTAATTTAAAATTAATTAAATACTCAATAATGAAATGTTGAGTCAAACAGTATCTAATGTTTCCCAGTCACAAGTTGTAAAATACATTTCGTCAATTTTTTTTATCGGACAAAATAAACATAAGTGAGCTTTCAGATAATATAAGTCATAAGTCATAAGATAATATAAATCAAAATAATATAAGTCATAAGTTTCAGAACGAAAGTGATAGAGATTGTAATTTTAAAAAATTATGATTAAAGAAATTATGACCAAAAAAATTTCTTCACATCAATATAAAACATATTATACGCTATCAAAATTATTATCAAAAGGTTACCTTATCCATCTAAAAGTTTGAGAGTTTGAGTTTGAGTGAAAAAAAAATTTTCTCAAATGTTATTACTTGAAGTTTTTTTTTTTGTTTAACTTACTGATATAAACTATATATTCAAAAATGGAAACGTATGAGTGTATGATATCACTGTATCTTAACATTATACGTTTACAAGTGATAAGATGTCATCGTATTTTAGATTGTTAACTTCTTTTTTTTTCCTTTTTATTATAAATAGAAAATATCAGAGGACGGAATATATCAATATGTCACGGAATATATCACGGAATATATCAATATGTCACGGAATATATCACGGAATATGTCAATATGTCATGCGTTCAAAGATTAAGATATATATTTATTTCATAACTGTTACATAGTGTTTTAATTGTATCAATCAGTTCGTTGCAAATCGTTGCAAATCGCGTGACGTATTTCTGTATTATTTTCCATTAGTTGATAATCGTACGTGACATTTTGTAGGATATCAAATTGTATATGAATATTGTTAATAATGCTGTTGTTGTTATTGTCGGTTATTGCTTTTCATCAGTGCTTTATTTTCCGTTGAATATCAGCAATGTATGGGTCGAGATTGCCGGTATAATAGGCTACTGTAAGGCCTACTACGATAGCCAAAAACAGTATGACCAAGAAGCTCATCTTTTCCACCATTCAGTTCTGATTAAAAAAATAACAATGGCCATTTAACACCTTAAGTGTTATTTTTTAAAATATTTTCAAGCGTATTTGATGCAAATAAAAATTTATCTAAAATAGAATATTGTTAATATGCGTTGTAATTTATTATTATTTTGATAAGTTAACCACTAAAGAGATTGCAATCACCAAATAAACAGGTATCATTGTAAACTAATTTATCACAAATGATTTTTTCTTTCTTTTGTTGTAATACGTCAGTTGACTCTGATCACTTTGGTTATTTCTTTACTGATCCATTGGAAGTAACTTTAAAAAAAAAAGAGAAACATTGATCCATTGGAGTATATATCATTGAGATTTAACAAACATATTCAGTACAAATTAATTTCCTAGAAAAAAAATGGTGTGGTAATTGGGATCCGTTTTTCCGGAAAAACCAAAACCACATCGTATTATGGGGTGTTTAAACAGTACGGTATTAAATATGATTGAATTCTTCATGTTTAATCAGTACGATATTAGAAATGATTGAAGTAATTGTCAATGGAATAATAATAATAATATAATATGTAGTTGTTTTCAAAGTAATAAATGTAAACAAAAAATCACACACACACATTTAAATATATAATATATATGTATATACATAGCAAAAAACGGAACAAAATCAAATTTCTTTAAATAACATTTTAAGACAATTCATTTGAGGTCAACAAGAAGAAAAAGAGAGAAAGAAAAGTAAGATGAAAAAATGGAATAAATGAAATATTGCTTACAGTAACTGGAATCCGAAGTTACCGTGTTTTTTGTGGGATGAATGCCACTGCTAACAGTAATCGGAATCCAGAAGTACTATATCAGTAATACAATTAATATTTAAATAAGGGAATGATGAAAAGTTTAACTGTACATGTGTGTATGTTTATATTCCTTCCTTTACATCTACTACTGTAATTATTTGTGAAAATAATTACGGTAAACTGTAAATGGAAATTGCTAACAGTAATTAGAATCCGAAGTTACTGTGTTTTTTTGTGGGATGAATGCTACTGCTAACAGTAATCGGAATCCAAAAGTACTACATCAGTAATAGAATTAATTTTTAAATAAGGGAATGATGAAAAATTTAGCTGTACATGTGTGTATGTTTATATTCCTTCCTTTAGATTTACTACTGTAATTATTTGTGAAAATAATTACGGTAAACTGTAAATGGAAAACTTTTACGCATAATAGTATGGTCTTTCATAACGGAATGCTTTGCATAGGATGCATGTGGAAATTAAAGCAAACAACTCGACAATTATCAAAAAGACGACATGTAAAATAACCACTTCTCCGGTTGACTCCAAATAATTCAATATTACATTAAAACAGTCCGGCTGAAATGGAAAATACTGTAAGAAGTGAAAAATAGCATCTTAAAAATAACAATATTTTTTTTTCATTTACTGGAATTGAACTATTTCAATTAATAGTAATTAATATGCTAATTTGTAAGATTATACGTTTAGCAAAAATGACAAATTTAATTCTCACATTCATATCTACAAAAAAAGAATTTTTTTTTATAAAAATTACATTACTCTGATGTTGTTTTAGGTACTGTAGAAATAATTCGGTAGTAAAAAAATTGAAAAAATAAAAAAGGTTCAATATTATATTACTATTGTTATCATCACTAATCTAATTTTTCTGGAACCTATGAAGAGAATAAATTTTCAATCAAATTTTTTCTTTATGAATTGAATAATTTAATTCTTGAAAAAGAATCAATCACTCATCTTTTACATTCAATTTTTCTTATCATTGTTATTTTGTGTAAAATAAATTTTGCATTCCATCTGTTATTCAATGAAAAAATATTCCAGAATTTTTCGGAAAAGTTAAGAAATATTTTTTTTAAAAAAAAACATGAAAAACAAGCCTTATTGCGTAATTCACCCTCACAAAAGCCACGTTCCACGTATACACTCATTGTTTCTTGTGTTGCACCACAGCACTGGAATAGATCTTGGATTGGTTTTAAACTTTGCATATATTTTTCGTCTCCTTCGCCAACTTTTGACAGCAACCTCTGAAATAGGAAAATGATTATCAAACAAGTGTGTGAGCAATGATCGTTCATAATTTTTATCATTCTCATCAGAGGCATTCTGATAAATTATTTTAACACTGTAATTTCAATAACTATTACTATGCATATTTCAGAGAAATAAGTTTAAATTTAAAGCCATAGCAACTTCATAAGTAAATAATAAAGTAATACTCATATTCATTTGTAATCCCTGAAATAGGAAAATGATTATCAAACACGTGTGTGAGCAACGATCGTTCATAATTCTTATCATTCTCATCAGAAAGATTAAAATTATCACTCAAACAATGAGTGCCATTTCACCTATTTGAAACCTATTTCAATCCTATTTTTGATTGAATTAGTTAATGCTATTACTCAATCGAATAAGTAAAAATTCTAAAATAAATCGTTAAAAAGAGAGGAAGATACTTTTGTCAATAAGCAAAAAACAAGGTTGAAATAGGTTTTAAATAGGTCAAATAGAATTGACCAATTATTTGAATGTACGAGAAATTTACGCTGAAAAATTACTTTCATAATATTTTAGCCTATGCTTTTCGTCTTTGCCACACTATTCAATCAATAATAATTCTTAATAGCCTAATAAAATCATATGATTAGTAATTGAGGTATCATTTTAACAAATATTTTAAACATTAAAAGAGTTCAATTTAATTTAATTTAATTTTTGTTCAATTGGATGAATTATAAGTCATAAGTGACGTAAAAAGTTGTACGTATTTTTTAAGTGTAATAAAAGTAGACTTAATTTTAAATAAAATAAATTTTCATGCAACAGAAGAGGAAGAAACAAACTTACATATAAAACCTTTTTAAATTGTTCCTTACTTGTAGCTGCAAATACTACAGCGCCAATTTCGACTATCGTAAGAACTAATACAATGACGAAGAACTGAAAGAGAAATTTTTCATTTTAATTTTCATGTTTGAAACTAATTAATTATGTGAGTATAATAAAATATATAGTAATATAGTATAGCTATATAGTAATATAGTATAATTATATAGTAGCTATAATTATGAGTATTATGTGAGTAATTAATTATGTGAGTACTAATTAATTATGATAAGATGCATTGGATGTAGGAAAAGAATGATTGCGATCGAATCAGATAAAGACAACAATTCTAGCTTAATTAGAAAATTCATTTTATTTTTGATAATTGAATGAATAATTTGAAATTAATTTGAGAATAAACACTTAACAACTTTAAAAATTTTGGTAGAAAAAGCCGATAAAAAAGAAAAAGAAAAAACCTGAAATATAAACGATACGTGCTAATTCTCAAAATAGAACTATAGCTTTTTTTTTTAACTAACTAAAAGATATGCATAAAACTTTTAGTTTTAATTTTAACCAATTAAAAATATCAGCAGTTTGATAACTTACCAGCGTTAACAACGTGACGCTTTCACACATTGCACCACAACAACCAAGAAAACCAACGAGAAATAGAAATGCACCAACAACAACCAATATCCATAATGATGTCTGATACTGAAAATGTTTTTTAAATTGTAAGTGTGAAGCAGTAATCAAATATAGTAGAATTATTAAAAGTTAAATTAAATCAAAAAAAAATCAAGAATTATTAAAAGTTAAATTCAAAGTAGAATTATTAAAAGTTAAATTAGATCAAATTTTGTGATAATTAAAATTTTTAGCAAATGTTATCAGGCTAAATTGCTAAAAATTTATACTAAAATTTTTCAATGTATTCATAATAAAATATGAAATTTAAAAAAAGAAATTAAAAATATGCTTACTTACTTTTGTTAGTACAGTAATATCTTCCTTATGAATTTCACGTATTTCTTCCAATTTTTGCGCAAAATTTTTATCCAAATTAATCCATAATGAGAAGCCAAACAGTAGTGCGCCAAACAGGCAGATCAATAAATTAGCAGTGAAAAATAAAAATTTCACTGTTCGATTGCCACAACCATAAACCATTGCAGTGTTGTCTGATTTAAAACGATTTAAATGTTAAAACAGTTCCCTCCTTAAATGCATTAACTTTTTCATATAAATAAAATTTTGTAAATTTAAAAAACAAACAAAAAGAAATATCGTTGAGCAAAAAATGATACTTTTTTTTTTCTTTTAATTAGATATGCTTCCCTCTTTTTTTCCTTTCTTTTTAATTAGATATGTTTTAATTAAGATAAGTTGCTGTTAGCGATGAAGGAAAATTTTCCAAATATATTTGCATTGATATCATTATTTCTTTATCGGCAAACAATAATTGATGCTAAATTTTAGTCAATTAAGTCAATTAATTTAAGTCAATTAATCAATTTAAATTAATTAGCTAATTGTAATTTTTATCTAATAATTTTATGAATTTTTACTACTTAACATAATAGTGTTGTTGCTTGCTTAATGATTGTTTTCATTTTTCGTTTTTCGTTACTTTTTCAGGTGTAAACAACAAACATGTTTGGTAATGCAATATCAAAATAGATAATCATTTAATGATAACGATGATAATGATGATGATGATGACGATAATGACGATAATAGCGATGTGTGATAGAAATTTGTAGTGCTAAATTTCATTCATTTCACACCTCAATCTGTCATATTTGATTATTTGTAAAAATTGCAACGATTAGTGAGAATATCCAACAAATGCAACAACAATTAACAAAATTCAAAAATCCTAATCCTTATATGAAAATATGAAAATAAACTTTTTTCTTTTCACAATACTATCATATAAATTAATTATTCGAGGAATTTTCATCAAATTCGATATTTAAAAGAAAAAAAATTCCCACACGATAATTTAAATAATCAATTATAAATATTATTCAGTAATTTTCTCCATTTCATGATGCATTATTGATTATTGAGATGACAGGTAAGACAAAGAAACAGAATGAAAATTAAATTTACAAATTAAATTTTTACTAAAAATTTTTACCAAAAATAAAATACACACACACACACACACACACACACACACACACACACACACACACACACACATACACACACACACACATACACACGAACGTGGTAATTCCAATTGATCTTTTCCTTCCACCGAGCTAATCGTATTCTGGGAATTATGCTAACAAATTAAACAGTATAAAGTTGAATTTGGAAATGGGGCACACTGGAAGAATTACATACATTTAAATATGTCAGTTAAGAATGAGTTCAAATGTGAAATTGACCTTTAAACAGCCAATGTAATGTGTAAATAGGCGTATTACAAACAAATGCGCCATAAAATTACAGTATTATTTATCATTACTAATCATTTGCATTATTTAAATTGTATTCAGTGACTAATGCAAAAATAAAATTTAGAAAACATTTGTAATTTAAAACTTTCAAATAATTTCTATAACAATTTAAGATTAGATTTAAAGATTAGATTTTTTATTTTAGATTTATAACATTTTTATAACAATTCAAATAATTTAAGAATATAAGGTAGGAAATTTCATGAATACAATTCATAAGTTTATCATAAACAAAGACTTAAAGTAACACGTAAGTTACTACATGTTACTTTAATTCAAATCGTAATCAAATTATTTCTGCTATTATCGATCACACTTTTAAAGGAATATGAAAATCTATCTGACTACCTATTGAAGGTGCAAGGTGCAACGAGTACTTCGTGTTAAATTACCTGCTACAAACAACACCTATTTCTTCCCATTCAACTTTTCAATTGATATTTCAACAATCGCTGTGATAAAATATAAATAATAAATATTGATAACGATGGATTATTGGGGGTAAAATAAATGTACAAATAGCAATATTAAAATAGTATTGGTGGCAGAGGAGGGGAGGGGAGAAAGAGAGAGAGAGAGAGAGAGAGAGAGAGAGAGAGAGAGAGAGAGGGGGGGAGGGGAAGGGGTAAAATGAGAATAAAACTACAACACAAAAAGATCAATCATCAAATGAATTGCTATCATATCTTTTTCATTTCAAATGATGAAACTTGAAAGTTTATGAGCAGAAAAGAAAAAAATTGCCAAAAATTATCATTCATTCTTTTTTCAGCAAGCAAATAAACATTTATTTCGAAAGAATTTTTTTCAATTTTTCTTTTTTTATTAAATTAAATTAAATAATTCATTATATGCGTGATAATGAGGGAGTAATTCACTTTTTTTTTCCTTCAAATATTTTAATTTTATTTATTTATTTTTCCTTTTTATGTTAATTGAAATGGAAATAGCACCAACTGATTAGTTATTGTTTTATTTATAACAAGCCAACTATAAACCATTCCCTCCTCCAAACATAACATATTTAGCTTTAAATTTTAAAATTCAAAAATAGCAGTGCATCGAAATATTCCTACTTTTTTTTGTTAAAAGTAAAAGGAATGAAATCAATGCAAAAGCAAAAAAAAAAACGAAAAGAGAGGAAAACACAAACCATTTTGATAAAGTGCAAAAGTAACTTTTACAGCCAACTTTTTTTTTTACGCAACCACTTTTTTTAACAAATTCAGTTATATTTTAAAATTTTTATTTTTACAAACAAAAATTTTCATCGAAAGTAATACGATGAAACGAATGGAATGTTCTGTCCTGTGAGCAATAAATTTTTTCGTAGCAATCATTTTCCACTCGGGAAAATACACACACGCAGACACACACGCAGACACACACACACACACACACACACACACACACACACACGTACACACGTACACTTTGCACAATGCCATAATAGGTGATGACAACTTTTGCGCCGTGTGATAGTAAGTGATAAAATTTGGTAAATTTTCGTATTCAATCAATCAAAAAATAGACGATAGAGATATTTGAAAGGATTTTATCGGATGCCTTCCTATAATTATTTTACTTTAGGTATTATGGTATTTGTATAATTAACGAACAATCAACAAAATTTTTCAAATTTCATTTTTACTTATTTGATTTAATTACAAAAATATTTGATTAAATGAATTATTACAGAGAGTGATTTTCTTTGCTTTTACGTTTTCGTAAATTAATGTTGAAATGATGAAGAAATTTCCAGTTGTTACGAAAGAAATGATTTCAAAATTCAGGTTTTATAGTTGTGAAATATGTGCTGGAAATGTATGAAAAAAAGATGTCAGGTCAGATTAGATCAGATCACTATTGATTTTTGATTTGATTTTGAATGCATAACTTGTTTACAGTTCTCACTTCCTAAATTGCATTGTCAAATTTAAATTTTTGATCAAACAAAACTGCTTGATATTAGAAGCAGTATTTTTTGATATTTAATAAAGTGAAGTCATTTGAGCCATTTTCAAACTGTATGACACTTCAGCAACAAAATGACGTAGTTTTTAATTTTTGTCAGAACAGAATGAAAATTAAAGAGTTAAGTGGGATCACGTAGGTTTAACCGAAAATTTCCTGATGATATTTGACTGTCATATCATAATGCATATAAATTACGTACGTTAATGGTCAGAAATAAACTAAAGAATAGGTAAGGATAAAATATAAACCTACGTGTAAAACTACATATAAAAACCTACGTATAAACCTACGTTTATATAAACCTATAAAATATATATAAAGACATAGCTAATAATTTCAATTTAAAAAAAAAGACTTAAAAGAGAATTGAAATAATGAAATTCATGATTGAAGTGTTAGATCGTAAGCGAAATGAATTAAGTTGCTGTAAACACGTTATACAGCAGCTGTGTTGGATACGAATTGGAGCGATTGTTGAAGAGGTCAGGTGAATTGAATCCGTTGAAATGTCAACGACTAAAGGGGACGCGGGGAAATAAATGAAGGAGGTAGAAAGGACATCATCGATGAGATTGATCTATTCGCCAGCACTTACTTCCAGGTCGATATTTGTACAACCCCCTCTTCTTGTTCTTCATTCATTCCTCTTCTCCTCTTCTCCTTACTCTTCTTGTCCACTGAACACAATTAAACTCTTTCACATTTCACATTTTTCACCACACACACACACTCTCTCTCTCTCTCTCTCTGCCTCTCTCTTTTAAGAAAAAAAAAGAAAGAAAGAAACCATCAAACAAATGCATACAATTATTCATTCAGGTAAGATCAAAGATGAAATCTTTTTTTTTTGTTAACTTTTAGTTTTATATTAAAAGTTATCAAACATTTTGAGAATTGCCCCAAAAGGGTATCTTTCTTCATTTGAACACTTTAATACCAATCAAACAATCAGCGAAACTATTCAGGAAGATTTTTCAAAACATACAACATATCTCATACATCACAATGATTCATTCATTCATTGACCTGTTGAATTCATTTTCAATTATTCACGATGAAATTTATGAATTATCATTTGCTCTTGTCGATAAACGATGAATCACTTTTACAGTATTTCGTTTTAGCATTACAAAATTACACTTTCTTTTCTTTTTTTAGTTTAAAAAATTGATAAAAACATTTTCAAAGTACATATTTTCATATACCTACCTTCCTGTTAATTAACATTCTGATATTAAGAATTAAATTAACTTAACAGTTCAATTTAATAAATTTTTACACCAACAATTGAATGTCTAGTTAATTATAAATAAGATGAATGAAAACCTAAAATTATCTTCCAATATAAAAAAATTTGAATTTTATATTTTATTTTTATATTATAAAATAAACGAACAAATAATTGTTCTTCTAATCTCAAAGAGAACCGAAAACGAAAAATAAATTTCAAAATAGACTTATTTAATATAACCTTTACTTTACAAATTCCCCCTAAATTTTAAAAACATTGTATTAAATGAAATAAAAGGATGGAACGTTGTTGTTGTGTGACAAAAAAAGGTTGAATTCTAATTTAGAAAGAGAGGGAGAGAGAGAGAGTAATAGAGGTTAAAAGAGAAATAAATAACAGAATATTGTTGTGGAGATTGAAATTATTGATTACATCTGAACGAGTTAAAGTATTGAAGATGAAATAATGAAAATTATCTTATCATTGAAGAGCTAAAAATCTTACTTAAGTTACGCTTAGAGAATATGTGAACAAAAGCGATCCGATCGCAAAACCATTTATGGGATCACAATCAATGAGGTAAGGTTGCAACAATGGAAATGACAACAATTTAATTACGAATATCAAAAGAGAAGTAACTTTAAGTATTATCAAAAGAAATTAATTATCTACGATTCCACCGAAAACAACATCTGCGGCAAAAAATGTAAAATTCTAACATATTTTTGATAGTGTACAACAAGACTTCAATGACAGCTAATTAATCATAACAGGTTGTTATTTAAATCAAAAAAAAAAATTAATCGTAGCGGGTTGTTTGTTATTCAAAAAAAAAAATCTAATGCTCGCGAAAAAATCGCTATTACAAAGAGATGACGTAATAGCGGGAAGAAAAATTATTTATTATGATTTTTTTTCGTTCTTTTTTTTTGTTTCTTAAAATTTTTTTTTATTTTTTTGATCAGTCTTTTTTTTTCCTTTGGCTTAATTTCTAGTGGAATTTATATGTAGTAGTGTCTAAGATTTATATTGAAAGCATCTATCTATCTAGTGGAACTAGTATGATCTTTGTTGGTGTTCTTTTAACACTTTAAAAATTGTGATAATTGTGAAATGTAAAATTTCGACATAATTTTGATACTCTGAAATAAAGGAATAAATAAACAAATCTTTTTTTGTTTTATTGAATAAGTCTATTAGTTCATTTTAAATTTTTGTCCCTCTTTTTTTTGGTTTTTTTTTTGATTCGAATAATTAATTATTTGTTTTGCTGTTTATTCGTTTATTTCAGGAAAAATTTAAACGTTTAATTTGCTTATTTGTCTACGTATGAGAGTTTTGTTTTATTTTATTTTCACTCGTCCCTTGCAAAAAATCTAACAAATTCAATTCAAATGAATTGTTGAATTCCACGATGGCATCGAAAGTATGCAAATTGAAAATTGAAAAAATTGATGCAAAATTTGTGATGTTAAAAAAAAAAAGAAAATGGAACAATCTATTCAATATTTCACCAACAATGTACGTTCACAAGAAATCAACCAGCTAACAAGTAGCAGGAAGAGTTAGCTGAAACGATTTGAAAAATAATTTCAATTAATTAGCAAATGACGAATAGAATTTATTACGTAATGGAAATTAAATTAACCATTGCTACGAGTATTTTCTTCATAATATCAATTGAACTTATTGCAATTAAAACGAAATTCGAATTAATTAAATACAATTTGTGTTTATTTCGTATTAGAGGGAAGTTATCTTAAATCAAAAAAATGAAACTGTCACTATTCTTATGAATTTATTATGACTTTCAAATTCTCTGAATGAAGAATACAGCGATTAGAGACACTCAACAAATAAAGCATTTTTCATTGCAAACCTTAAATTCAAAGTTACTAGTTCGTTCAAAGTTACTAGATTCAAAGTTAAATTCAAAGTTACTAGTTACTAGTTACAAGTTATTAGTGCAGGATATCGAAAACCCTTTATGAGACAAAAAAAATTATTAAAATCATTCAAGTATTTTGCATAAAATTTCTACTGCAAATAATTATTTAAAAAATTGTAAGCGAAATAAATTTATGGTTACGTTTGCGAGAAAGTCTTACTTAACGTTGCAATATATGTATATATATGATCAATTATCATTTTATTAATTAATCACCTAATTTAGCTGTAAAAATAATTTTAATTTAATTTTGGAATCATTTTCCATCTTTATTCCAGTAGCCCAGTAGCCTAATTCTAATCTTACTTGTAGCCTAATTCCAGTAGTCCAATTCCCAGTTCCACTAGCCTAATTCCTAATTCTAATTCCAGTAGCCTAATTCCTAATCTTACCAGTAGCCTAATCTTACTTGCAAATTTCCACTTTTACTTACTTTTTTTATAGTTATTAGCTACATTCAAATCAATCAACCAACTATTACTTCAACAAAATAGTCCCAAATTATACTCGCCTGAAATAAACCATTTAACTAAATGATTAACAACTATGCTACTACTGATAATTCAATAATTTCATTCAGTCTCAGGAGGCTAACCGATAAATAAGCTTGCCAGAGGAAATTAACTCACACAGCTATTGCGCCACACAAACACTTTCCCTATCAGAAGGCGAAACCAATTTAAATTATTTAAATAATTAATTAATACGATATAGCAGCAGCAGGTCATAGAAAAAGTTATATTCGTGTTGTCTACGTCATATGAATTATAATTTCTTAGTGAAATAAATGATCGGACAGGATTTGTTTATTTTCTGAACGTTTGATTATTCTATGATCTGCTGCTGCGTCGTATTAATCATTGAAGCAATTCATTGTTTATTATCAATCTGTTGTATCAAATGATCAACCTTTATCAATCCTCCTTTTCTACCGTTGTTTTTCTATCAATAAAATGATCATATCAATTCACTACTTACTATGATAAGATGATGATATCAATTCACTCATTACTTACTATGGTAAAATGATCATATCAATTCACTCACTACTTACTATGATAAAATGATCATATCATATCAATTCACATTACTAAGAAGATACAGTCTTACTCGAAAAATAGATGATATCAATTAACTCACTACTTACTATGATAAAATGATCATATCATATCAATTCACATTACCAGGAAGATACAGTCTTACTCAAAGTTAAAAAGTACATATGCTTTCATATCAAACGTTCTTGCCCTCTCTACACACTCTCTCTCTCTCTCACTCACGTTCATATCACTCCAAGCATCAAATAAAATTAACTATCCAACGTAATATTAAACCTTTCCTATAATTTCACTATGTACACAAATCTCTCTATCAAACAAAACAAAAATTTTCACGACATTGCCGAATTAAAATAAAATAACTCTTGGTTTTGAACAGAGAGAGAGAGAGAGAGAGAGGGAGAGAGAGCGATTTGGTTTGAGAACTTTCCTTCCTCACCAATAGTTGTATTTTTGATCATTACAAACTAAAATAAAATAAAAATTTTAAATTTTACAACAAATACATCAGTAGATATTTGAAGCTTACGTAGATCAATAGATATTTGAAGTTTACGAAATTATCGTAGCGATTAAAAATATACTATTAGTAAGAAGTAAGAAGTCTTTTTTTTTATTAGTAAGAAGTCTCTCTCTCTCTCTCCCATTAGTAAGAAGTCTTTTTTTTTCATTTTAAACACGGCTAAAAATAACTTATTCATTCAAATTTAAAAGAGACTAATTGCTCATTTACAATGAAAACATACACTTCACAATCATATCATATCATACCGAAAATTTACCATTTATTACTTAAATATTTAATTTGAAATTTTTAATCGACTTCTATATTAGAAGGGAAAATCAAATATACAAATATATACATAGCAATCAGTGGTTAAAGAATTTATCGTTTGCAATTAAATATAAAATTTGATTAAAATTGTACGTATCGATTTTTGCTTTCTAATCTATGCCATCATAATCAGCTATACCACTAAGCTTCTTTCTTTCATAATAAACTATTCCACTAGGCTTCTTTCACAATGAGCTATTCCACTAGGCTTCTTTCTTTCATAATGAACTATTCCACTAGGCTTCTTTCTTAGCCTTTGATGCTACCTACTCGCCCATTCATTCATTTCACTACACAAACAATTAAATCAACCACATATCTTCCCATTCTTCTCAATCAAATTCATTCTCATTCATTTAAAATTTCAACAAATCACTTCCTATCCTCAAATGATTTAGCAAAATTATTTTTTTTGTAAATTTTCCAATTAAAATCTTTAGCTTTTTAAACAAAATAGATCAATTAGCCAAAAAAAAGAGGAAAAAAATTCACTAAAAATATTTGCAAAAAATAGCTTATAGTAAATATTTTATTAATTTACTATTCTAAAATTCAAAATTCATTTAATCATTTCAAAATAGTTTCAATGAACATTTCCAAAAATTAAAAAAAAAGAAATTATTCTGCCGGCAAAGAAAAAAAGAAGAGAACGATCAAACGATTATTTCCACACCTACAACATTGTATTTATGTTATAATAGAAAATAAAAAAATTTTCATTTTTAAATATCAAACTTTCATTTAAAATTTTTTAAGCTTTTCACTTCAAAAGAATCTTACTGAACAAGAAGCTTTCACAATAAGAAAAAGTAGAATACAATGACAATATGCTTTTGCGTTGCATTATTATTCAATTACACTTCTTAATTCCTAAAACGTTTCATTTCCTTATAATTTCATTTCCTATTACTCTCTCTCTCCCTCTCTCTCTCTCCTCCTCCTCCTCCTCTTTTACATCTATTGAGCTCTAATGCTCTAAATTAAATCAACCTTTTTTTTTCCCTTACTCCTCCACTCAAGCAATCATCTTTCTCGCTCGCTCTCTCTCTCTCTCTCTCCTTCTCTCTTCATTGATAATTAATGTTTGTGAAGTGATAAAAAATGCAATGCAAAAAAGCACTGTTGAAAATTTAAAAAACTCTTATTAATACAAAAATATTAAAATTGAACAGGAGGTGTTTTGCGGAGAATTATATTTATAGCATTGTTTACGTCAAAAATTTAATGTAATTTACGTGAGATTGAAACTTATACGATTACTTATCGTTTTAATTTCATCAGAAATTTTGCTTCAACTAATTTTATATCTAATAATTCATTGCTTACAACGAAGTTTTGAAATCATTTTAATCTTAGATATGCAACTGTTTATAAAGGATGATTAATCTGATCAGATAGATCAATTCCTACTTCAATCTAAATCCTCAAATTATCTCTAACTAATCCAATTAATTAAACTTTTTAGGCTAATAATTGTGCTACAGCAATCAAGCATAATAAGTTTATGCAAAAAAAATAAAATAATCTTCCGTAATATATAAAATAATCTTCCGTAAAATAAAATAATCTTTCGTAAAAATTTTCCGTACAAATATATCCGTAATAAAATAATCTAAAATAATCGGTCAAAAATCGGAAATAAAGTTAACACACATATTAGGGGATATCCGTAAATCATTCATCACCACGTCAGCAAAGGGATCGCATTGATTTACAACGTCATAGCCCCCCTCCCTTTGTTGCTATGATATCAATTCCAATATCATACAACGTCAGTTAACCCCTTTGCAACATCATCACTGCTAACATAACTGTACTTATTACAAATGAACTTTGATATTAGTACTCTTTGTTGTATGGCAGCATTCTCGTCTTTCAGGATACCGCCTCAACCCTCAACCTTTATTAACTTTAAACTCTTCCTGACCTTTCACTTATTTATAAAAAGTAAAAAAAAAAGACCACTCCCACATATATAGGCCTTTTTTTATCGAACGAGAGGAATTAACAATCAAGAACTGTTAACAGTAACTCTCTTCTTCAATAAAGTAATTATCCACACAGATCTTCGGTAACACACATACATTCAGGTAATCCACCGAATCCTCCTCCTTTTCACAACACCTTCAGTACTCTTCCACTACGTCAGTACGTCAAAATTATCACAAAATAAAATTAAAATTAAATATGTCATTGACATGACATTATACGTATAATTAATTACTTTCTTTCTTTTAATTAGTGTTACGAAAAAAAATTTTTTTTTTAAAAATAAAATTTTAACATACTCTAATCCCTTCCCCCTGCCCTCCCCTGCCCCTCCAGCGTATGAAGCATAAAGGAAATGGAACCACTAGATGTATGTTCTACCTAGATATATGTCTGCACATATGTACATGTGTGTGTGTGTGTGTGTGTATGTGTGTATGTGTGTATGTGTGTATGTGTACATACAAATGTTTTTTTTGGTATTCCACTGGTTCTAATTCTAGGCTGTATTGTCATGGGCATGTGTGTATGTGTATGTATGTCCATGTGATGTATGTGTGTGTGTGTGTCTGTATGTGTGTGTGTGTGTGTGTGTGTGTGTGTGTTGATGCATGCAGACAATGTTGGAGAAAGAAGATATTGAAAGTGGTAGGTATAGTTGTGTAGAGACGGGTAGTAAGTAAGTGGAATGAGAGAGGGAGTGGAGAGGTTTACTCGTAGAGCATGCACTTTGTTCATTCGTTAATGAATTAATGAATTTCGTTCATTAATAGAATTCAATTAAAGATTTCTATTTGAATGTGTTAATTAGCATACAATGATAATCTTAATGAAAATTAAAAGGTATTTTAGGTTAAAAAGCTTAGACTAATAGTATATTTCGAATAAGACTGTATAGTATCGTAGGGATTTAAAATTATAATTATGTGTTGTAATACTTTACAGTGTTGTACAGATTTAATTATAATCATGTTTATCAATTTCCAAGTATGAGACTTTTTAGTATTATACGGATTTGATTATAGTTACAGTGTTGTACAGTGTTGTACAGACTTGATTATAATCATGTTTATCAGTTTTCAAAGTATAAGCAAATATTTTATATAAGTATATTAAAAAATAAAAAGAGATTAGAATTTGATTAAAGATTTCTATACTGATTATAATTCTATACTGATTATATTTTCTATACTGATCATAACATATTGTTATCATAAATATCACTAAATTAGAATATTTCAGGTGTGTGATCACCACAGGGTAAATATATAGGATTGTGAATGGCTGTAACATCAAGATGTATGGAAGAGCAAGAACAATTTCTAGAAGGAATCGTAACATATTGCGATGATCGTTTAGCACGGATATGGATTGAGGTTGCGAAATGTGAGAAAGAAATAAATTTTGCATATCGATCACGATATTTTAATCTTGGTGATTGGTTATCAGTGTCACTAAAAACCGATGAAGTTCATAAAATTACTCCTCTGCTAGAAACTCGAGTTCTCAAGATTGGTGTTACACAGGTGGATTTTATTACAGATTACTCACATGTTGCTATCTGAACTTTTAGTTTGATGATACTCCTATTTTTCATTTTCACTATCTTTTGTTTCCACTTCAAATTCTTTACAGTTTGACTGTACAACGAAAGCAAATTATCACCGAAACGATTTTTTCATAGTTGACATCATCATGTCCTTGCTTTCTTTTTTATTAGCTAGCTAATAGCTATGAAGTTGTATAAAGCGTATGACATTCTTAGTGTGATATTATCCTCATTATCATGTTGCAGGTCTTTACTTCTTCCACTTCCCGTCGAATATGATTATTTGATCTTCAGTACGAATATCACTTTTATAGCTTGCTGTTTAACTAATCATCGAAATATAATATTTTGAAGCTTCTTTTTATTTAGGTCAAAACTGAAGTGATATTCAGACATTGCAGTGAGAAGATCGGTCACGGTACCATTATCCAATCAAAGCACTTTAACCGTGTGGCTGTGTTTTCACCATTCAGTGGTGTTATCATGGATCGAAGCTATAGAGTTTACGTGGAGAGGTTTTTCTTTTTTGCTTGTTAGTTGTTTTTTGAGCTAGGTAGGTTGATCAAAAAGTTTTGCATGAAAATACTGCTGCTCAGAGCTGCTTTTATTTGCTTATTCAAAAATCGGAAACCGTTCTGTAATCCTTTTATACGTTTGTTTTATTACGTAATTCACACGATTAAGAGAATGAATTGTTTTGGTGCTGACTAATTTACGGTTCTTTACAAAGCCAAGGGGCATCTTTTCAGAATCCCACGCGATCAGCAGTGGAATGAAGAGGAGAGTGGTGTATACTGGTTTGTTCCATCCAATCAAATCCCCGAACTTGTCAGTAAAGAACCGGCGATCAGTAAAGAATCGGCGAATGATATGCAGGTAAAAATATTGTGATTGCATGGAAATTTTGGAAGGTAATTAATCATGAAAAAGGTTTAGGTGGCTTATTTTTTAATTAAGTCTCTATATCAATCTTTTTTGCTTGGAACTCTCATTTTACTAGTTTGTGTCATCCGTATTTGTCTTTACGTTTTTAAGCATTTAATATTATTATATAAGCATATTATTCTTAATTTCATTATTTTATGAAGTGTGGAGCGCAAGCATTGCTTTGATTTAAGCAAAAATAAGTCCATAATTTCTTGGCAACATTTACGTATCTGATGACGTATCACATTTTGTCCGAAACCTGAAATGTATCAAATAATACTAAATTAAAATTCTGACTTCCCTTCATACACAGTAACCAAAAATTTTTTTTAGCTAATGGGACCTTTAGTAGGTGTGGTGGTTAGTAAAACTATAAAATATACATTTGTTTGGACACCATCCCTCGGAGAAGGAATTTGCGAAAGTCACGGAAGTCTGTTGCTTGGGAGATGGATTGAATTTATGGCCCAGTAAGTTCATACCATTATTTTTTACTTCTAATTACAAAAGATGATTTAATTACAAAAATTACAAAAATCTTACCTTTCGGAGCTAGAATTGTTGATGTTGGAGTCGACTAATATTCACTTGTTCACTTTTGGAGTCCTATTTCATTTTTTTTCCATAACTTTAACGCTTCCGGTTTTCCTGTGGTGCTGTCCAACTGCTTTTACAAGACTCTGCAGGAGTAACCTTAGTTGATTTATTAGTTTTGCATAATTTTTCACATCACTTATGGCAAAGTTTATTCTAGTTTGTATCTTGGAAATCGTATCAATACCAAATTTCGCATTGTCGATTGGACGATTGTGGATCCCATCTTAAGATGTGTACCACTACATAATAATATAATGGTTCGCTTGAACAAATTTATTTGGTTAAAGCTTCCTTTAGTGTTTAAAGCATTTTTTTGCTGACAGTTTATGTTGCAAAAGGTACACTGTCGTGTACTAATTTTTACGTTACGAGTATAGCAACATTTGTTGACTTCTGCTTATTTTATTTTTTGCAAGTTTTAAACCAGTCAAAATTCAAATATTTATTATTTAGTGATTTGAAATCATCTTTGATGCAAAAAAGTATCTTTGCTGATATACTGACATATATACGACATTATATATATATATCTATATATATCTGACAAAGATGATTACTGACTCTATTGTTCGCTGTATTGTTATATTTTTGTTCATTACAGCTTATATCGACTATATACATCTCTCAGTGGCCGATGAATAATTTAATTGTGGATTGGATAGGGCCGGTTATAGATCGAAATCATATTCTGGAAAAAGCAGTATGTAGTTTTGGAGTTGGCCGTATGTATGAAGTTATGTTAAAACGTTCAAGAAAAGGCTTGGACAAACCGATTACTACGTGGAATGTGTATCGGGTCTTGGTATGTATTCATATGGACATTTTATGAACTTTCGATTTTCCATTTTGTTCCACTCCACATCTGGTGACATAATGATTATTTATAATGTGGAAAATTGTCGAATATGTAATCGATATATATTTTTTTTTATTTTAATTTTGCATGCAGAACGGAAGTAGAAGGAATGGTATTGTCTGCTTTGTCGATATCCGTAAATTGTTGGCATTAGTTTATATTCAAGATGCAGAGGGCAGAAACGGCCGAATGTTACAAGTTCATTTAAAAATGTTGGTTTTGTTCTTATGAGCATCAACAATTTATTAATGCCGTGTCAAATTGCAACAATGCTACGCGTATGCACATTTTAAAATATTGAATTTCACTCCTTCAACTTCACATGTGAATTGCAGATTTGAAACAGTTCCAGCACTTGGCGATTGGTTCAATTTTAAAATAGATGAAAATAATCAACTTTGGAATGTGTTAAGCGCCATGAAATCCAGGAAATTATGCACTTCTCGTATAATTGATGGTCAATTAGAAGTTCGATATTTTTGCCGATTTTTGTATCATTTTTTGTATCCAATTACAAAGCCCTAATCAGTGGATGAAAAAGGTCAACCTGATTTTTGCTTCCCGGGGACCCTGCCCAGCTTACTAGTATTTGAAATAAATGTTTACTGAACAGTGGGAAGAAATTCCTGATATTCTGGTATAATACAGCATGAAGAAAAAGGCGAGAAATTGTAATTTTTTTTAAGTTCGGGATTTCCTAGGCTAATTTTAAGGTTGAAACTGAAGTTGTATTAACGGATAAGATTTCAACGAAAGGCCATCGAGTAATGTTTTCCGCTGTTCTCGGAGCAATAACAGATGATGCAAACAGGTTGTCGAATATTAGTTTGGATGCTTCACAAAAATATACTGTCTGGTGCACAGCACTGCGAGCAACAGTTCCAAGTGATCCGTGTTGGAGGATAACTAATTTCTGGACTTTGACGGTTATTATTCTTGTATTGTTTAAGGATTTTTTTGATTCGAATTCATATTAACTCTGGAAATATTTTTTTATTATGTGCACTAAAAGAAGTCGAAGTTGCTATACCGGGTTTCTTCTATTGCGCAAGAGGTTTTTTTGGTCTACGCTATTCAGCCCAATAAAAACTAGTTGTTGTTTCGTCGTATTCCTTGCTTCTTTATCATTACCCTTTGAATCGCATCTTGTAAAGTTGAGGCTTACGGCATAAAAGTTGCGAATTATGCAGTTCACAATTTGTTGAAGGTAAATAACACAAAATCGCTTAACGCAGCTGTAGAAAAAGTCGATGATGTTTCTTACGTTGGGATCGTTGTTAATGAATTCCGAACAAATTGTTTCGCATGGACACCTTTATTGGGTGAAATTATATGCTATTGTAAAGGTAGTTTACACATCGGCGATTGGATTCGATTTTGGATTCTGTTAGTTTCAAATTTTGGACCTGTTTTGGCCAACGTTATTTGACATAAAATTTTTGTAAAAACTTTAGCTCAAGCAAAGTATCTGAGCATTAGATTTTGAAAGTTATTCTGCCCCTATGTGCTGCAAAATTTTCTGTTTATTAGTATATGCTAACAGAATCACTTATTCGCAGTATTGAAACATTTTTCGCAATAAAGAGAACACTCAGTAACATAAACAAAAAATATTGTGAGTTAGAATAAGTCGGTAGAACTGCGAAGCGTATTAATATTGCTATCCCCATCACTATATTATATTTTGTAATTTTTTTTTCGTTTCATTTCATTATGTGGTTTAGGAGGAAACAGAAGGTATGTTGCAGTGCCAAACCGTTTTATATAAGCAAGTGGAAAAAAATTGATGGTCCATATCCTACACGTGAAGAAAATAAGACTGTTGTGGTAAACTCTCATTTAAAATATTTCAAATCTTATTCGGAAAAAATGTAGCAAGGAGTTTGTATTTTCAGCCTGCACTTTTTGATTCAACCATCCTTTAGACGAAACTGCAATTTAAAGGAATATTGCTTTTTTATTTTTTTTAAAAATATTTAATAGCTAATAATGCTGTTTTTTTGTATTTTTCGGAACGATTTTATTTTCTTACAGGTTACGGTAGAATTAATGATACCTGAAAATTATAATACTAGACAGCTACCAACACTACCGTTTTTTGGCGAAGTCCTCGATAAGAATTTTTACTTTGGAGCAAATATCGATAACATACGTGGTCATGTAATCGAGGTTGATATAACACGTATCTTAACTGGAAAAAAAGTTGCATGTTGGAGCGTTACGTTTGTTTTGCTAAAGGTGTGCACACCCAACATCTCTTTTTTCGTAAATTTAAAGATCGTTAAAGTTTTGGTTTAATTTTATGACTCTTCCAAATAATTTGGCACATTAATCATTGACGTCTAATCCACTTTTATCAACTGCTTGATAGTGAATTACATAAACATATGGTTTTAATTTACAGGGGCCCTTGCGTAAACAAGAAGAATCAATTCATGCAGAATCTGCAGAGATAGGTGCTGACCCTGTAAATACCGATGTCGTTACCATGCCTTTGGTTTGTTGGTTTTTTCTCTGTCTTACTCTCTTCATTTTGAATTGAATGTGAGATTGACATTAAAAACAGTTGAAATCGAAGGTAAAGTGTTAATTAATTAAGTGGTCTAATAATTTGTATTCTTTTGATTCACCACTTTTAAATATCATCGGCAGTCAGCTTATATGTGACTGATTGAATTTCAACTTTTCTTTTAATATGTCTTATTCTCCAGTTGATTCTAATTTTTAGGTTCTTATGAATCCTTGAAAATTAAGGTTCCGTTTTAATTGTCGAAGCACTTTTTGTTTCAAAGTTTCAGAAGGTTTTTCAGGACGGTGCTGAGCTTGATCCCGTTATTTGCTCTATGAAACTTTTATTGATGTCAAAAGAGGTACGAGAAGCGATAAGAACGAACTGCATAGAAGAATACGATGCACTTCGCCGATACTTTGATTTTGTGTCGTAACGTACTGTAGCGTTGGAATGTACAGCAACGATTTCATTCTACAAAGTTATTGGAGCAACACTTTACCAGTGTCTTTTATTGTTTTTACTGTTTATTGATTAACCAACGACGGGATTGCTCTTTATATATAATTTGTTAAATATTGTACATTTCTTGAATTTTATCTGTAAATTTATTTTGACGGTTTTACTTCGAAAGGTGATTGATGTCATCGCTTTCACTTTGGTTGTTTCATTTTGAATGGATGGTCGTTCAGTGTATCTCATCCTGTCCCTTGGTTCTTGGGTCCCTATCTGTATGTTAATGAACCCGTCTTTATTGCTATAATATGCGTAGAAAATATGACCAAACTCGGGGACATCTTTAGGACATCGGGACGGTAACTCGACGACAACAGCCTAGGTAAACCGACCAGGGCGTTGCTCAAGAAGCACAAGATCACAATACAACTACTCCAACCCCATTTATTGCCCAGTTCTCTATAGCGCATAGTCAGAAAATCTTTCACACCATGCTGCAAGTGAAATTGAAACCAAAATGATTATAGCTTGGATTGCGCAAGTGTTATCACATGCTGAAGAACTCATTGGGGTTTTGTGTATTTGTTGTTTGTTACTCTTGTCTCTCAAATCTATAATGTGTAAAGCAATGAGTCTGAGAACAAATATGAAAATCCGATTGTTCAGCCATCAACATAAACAATTTCATCACTTCATAACCCACAAAACAACTCAATTCTTTCGTCAAATTCTTACACAGTTCGATTGAAATACGACGTGGGAACAGACAATTCAGTAATGATGAATATGATGCGGACTAAAGATTGATTATAGAAGTACAGATTAATAAGAAAAATGAGTATTAAATGGATTAAAGACATGTAATCACGACAAACTGCAAAAGATAACCTCACGACATAAAAAGATGGGATTGTCGCAGTTTGAAATGAGTTTTGCTGTGTCGGAAAATTTCAATGTATAGGGAAATAGAGAGGGTAACTTCTAAAATAACGGTCTTCAAGCGGCAAATCTTTTACGATGAAGAGTTAAAAATCAATCCATTTAAATATCGTCAATGTCAACTTCTTCACCATCGTCCTCACACTTGATCTTTCCAATCTGCGCAGTGCCATTCGTCTTTGTTGCATCTACTTCAACTGTTCCCACTTTTCGGGCGCGGTCGTCAAACTGTAGAAACCATGAAATTTGAAATTCAAACTTAAACTAGGACCCCCTCCCCTCCCCCCCTCCCACAAGTCCTGTTATCCCCAACCTTGAGGCAATGTTCGTCCTGAATACCAACTGGTTTTTTCCTTGATTCTACATTGCTTTGACCAACACCAATCGCTTTGGTTTAGGTCATGCTGTTCATGCAAGTCTCAGGAATTTAAATATCTTTCGACATTCAAAGTGAAAAAAACCGCCTACTATAAAGCGCAGATATGCGCAAAGACGATCGAAATACGACTTTTCACGCTAGTGGCAATCAGAACGGGAACAGATGATGAATGGTGAACATATTACAAAACAAAATGTACCCTGCATCTCCTTTTAAAGATATCAAAAATAAATTGCTAAATAGTCCTTCCTCTAAAATCTGAAACAATAAGTTACCGATTTTTAGAAATAAACAATGACTTCAAACTATACCTCAATAGCTCCGTCTTCATCGTCGCTTTCATCTTCCTCTGCATTCTTCAACCAATCCAAAACAGGTTGTGCCTTACTGATTATTTCGGCACAAAGTTTCTTCTTAACGTACTTCCTGCTCGGCTTAAAAAGATATCTCCGTAAAATCTCCTATTAAATTGGATTTGAAAAATCTTAGAACCCAGTAAACATACCTTTTCACCCCAGGCAAGAAGAACTTCCTCTTCCACCACATCGCTATCATAAAGTGCTTTAATAATATGGGCTGACTTCGGAAACAAAGTGTCAAAATGTTTAGAAATGAGTTGCTCAATGCCACCTAGAAGATGACGCTGCGCCTGAAATTAAGAGCAGATTTAGGATTTCCATTAAAAAGTCTGAATAAATTCGGGAACAAGGACAGATTCCAAAAAATAACGACGCAAACCTTGTGGTCATTAACAGTAAAACGCAGAAGGATGTTCCGATATTCTGCGACCTGACTGACGACATTTGTATCAAATAAAACATCGGCCAACAAAAGAGTGGCCTTTGATTTCAGCTCCAGTCTTTCAGCCTCATTTAACAATTTCTTACTATTCTGCAAAATACACTATAAAAGGGTGGCATTTGTTAGGATAATCCAGAAGACCGACTTTTTACTCGGTATGATTAATTCTTCAACAAAAAGGTTTAATCATGTGCAGCCTCCAAACAAGAGGTTTTGTTATCGCACAATACAATTCTGGCGAATTCTAAAAAAAAGCTTGGTACCTAAATCTTTGCAAAGAGAGAAGATTCAGTTACCTGAATTGTACCATCGGCTTTAGCCTTCAGGAAATACTGGTGAAGCATATCGAGTCGCTCCTCTATTGGTTTATCGAGATCTCTGCTAATTATCAGCTTGCCGATTTGAGCAGAAACTCCCCCCGCCGGATCGCCAATTGGTTCTGCCCAATCATCATCAACATCCGACACACTTCCATTCTAAGGTATTAAAGGAAACATAATGAAAACTCCAATGAGAACAAAGCTGAGAGAGAAAAAAGTTTTAAGATTCTAATAAATTCATTTACCACATCTTTATCGCTAGGGATTTCGCCATCTATTATCGAATTATCTGTCGAACCACCGTTACCACCTTCTTTCTTTTCTTTCTCATCCACTTTCGGCGGATTTTTCATGATAAACGTTGATAGCTTATGCTTGGGATCAATGATTGAGGTATTTCCACAGGCTTTGCATTTGCTATGAATCTGGCCTTTCTTCACAACCTGAAAATGAGGTTCCAAAGCCAAAATAAAAGTTTCCATAAAAAAGAGCCGAGACAAGTAAGGCGGGAGCAGTAACAACAGACAATTTACCAATGTGGTTTCAGGATTCTCGCATGCTGCGCACAACACAAATTTTCTGATAAAGCCATCGAGAATATCTTGCAGTTTAGCCGCATCATGTTCGCCGTTAACGATAAAACGTTCATTTTTCATGTCGAAATTTGTCTGTGCGCCCAATTCGCATCCAAAATACTTCGTTGGGTCTACAACAATGTTGATAATGCGGTATAAAGAACGACATGATTATATTTTCTCGCTTACAGTTAAAAATTGCTCCGATCCTCCAAATTAAAAAGACATAAGTATAGTTTTCACGTCGGCATGATATAATTTGTATATCGGAATTCATTTTTTCGCTACTCCACATAATAAACATAACACTGAACTGGGAAGTGGTCCTAAATAATTAAGATTGACAATATATGACTTAAAACTAAAAGCTTTATGGAAAGAAATATTTACAAGTTGGTGGACGCTCAAGGGCTTTGGCGATCTCTGTCATATTTGCAATGACTGTTTTGATTCCGTTGCCTTTGCCTTCGACCTGCAAAATACCAGCAATAACCCAAGAAAACCAAAAATACAAAGCAGAAAAATATTTTCCATCTTGCTCGAATGATGAACAACCTTGGCTTGTAGACGGGGCATTTTGTAACGATAAAAAGGATCGAGCACGTTGCGGTTGATATTGATAGCCATTTTCGTTCAACTTTATAACAAATGAGTTCCGAGAAAAACCTGAAAAAGTGATCCAGAGCATTTCAAGTCAAAAAATTAATTTTTTTAAAAGAAATAGTTTGGAAGATCCTTTTTCCCTTTGCTACAGTTTATTCGCAGTCCAAGAACCATAAAAATAGCATGTTTAAAATGATCTTACTTCAAATTAAATTTTGTGTGCTTCATAAACGATTTTACCGTAAAAGGTGTCACTTTCGAAACGCCCTTTCAATTGAGCATCAATAATCAACAATAGCGGACGATACCGCATCAATTTCAACAAGCAAATCTTGGAAGAGAGAACTGATGCTGCCGTATAGTTTTGTAAATATAAGTAGGCGAAAAAAGTCACACAATAAAGTGATGAATTTTTCAACCTCAGCAGCAACCCGAAAGCACAACCGTTCACAACTAAACTAAGTAGTCAAATAACCTTTCCTCGTTACTTGACCTCTCGTATTTTTACTTTTATGGAAAAATTAGCATATTCAGACAGCCTCTGAATTGCTCAAATGAATTGTTTATCTTCCCAACATTGATTCAGAGATTTTAGTGGAATAAACAGTAAAATTAGTGTTCAAAAGTAACCATGAGCATCGTAGCTCAATGGAGTAAGTAGTTTTCTACATCAGTCACTGTGTCAAAATGTCGAACAACTGAAGTAAGCTCTCGTGGAACATACGAATTCAATCAGATCATTAAAAATAGATTCCTTTCCAAAAATCCCTACGAACCAAGACAGAACCCTATCAAATTAAAGCTGTCCAAAATCAACTCATTCATTCTATGTTATTTTTCCTCTTGTATGTAATGTCCTTGTATCATACAATCATTTGACATACCAGCACTGGAGTCAACGTTAGGAGAAAATTCTGACGTGGAAGCGATTAGGCCACTGCTTGTGCACTGTGTATCTTCCAAATGGCATACGTGAATAAGGGCAAGCAAGCAATGCGATTCTTCGCCACACGACTCTTCAAAAGTCTCCTTCAGTTTCTTTCGTTTTCGCGACAACCTCCCTGTAAACGAAAAATTCACCCTTCAATCAAATCCAGAGAAAAGTTGCTAATCCAAACTTTTCAAACTTTCAAATTAAGAAGTAACCTTTTTTTGTATTTTCCCAAAAATTTGAATAAATGCTGCTAATAGAGCATTTACCTACAATTTGTGAAAAACAAACTTCGCATTGCAAAAGAAAAATCATTTAAAAAATATATATACAAATATTAACCTTCCTGAGGGTTGTCAACCATAAAATCACAAATACTAAAGTTATTGTTGGGGTGTAAAAACATGCAACTGTTCGAGGCCAACGACTTACTGTTCTTCTGAGGATATCCACAAGAATTCCTGGAAAAAAAAATCTCAAACTATATTCCTATCAAATGAACCAAATTAACGAATGAAATGAGCAAAGTTAACAATAAAAATGAATGCAACAAGTAAACATTTATAGGTATTATATATATATATATATATATATATATATATATATAATCAGACTCCTACCTAAAACAGTTTGAATTTTTTGCAAATTTTACTAAGTTACGGTACAAAGAATAAAAGTAACAAAAAAGAATTAGTGAAATGAACGGAACGTCAGTGGAGAAAATTGATCCTGCTATACTGACATTCATCCAAGAAGCCATCCTAAATACCAATACAAACGCCCATTTCAACATCACACATGTATACTGTGCACCTCCTTCTCTTCCTCCTTCTCCTTCTTCTATTCTCTTTTCCAGTCCTTTGAAATGGTTTTCATTTGAAAATTAGGGAAGTGTAATCGATAAATGGTAAAGATTCAGGAACATAAAGAGAGCGAGAACGCAGAGAAGGCAGAGAAGAAAAGCAAGGAAATTTCCAAAATGTCAGATTCTATTAATCACCAAATTAAAAAATATATATATAAAACTCTCCATATGAATTAGCATTGAAATTTTAACTATTCCAAATTATGTCATACTTTCTCCAAATTAATTAAGTTGCACAGTATACATGTGTGATGTTGAAATTGCGATTTTCATGGATGTTAATATTTTTTCTATCTAACAAAATAATGAAACAATTTACAAACCTATCTAACATTTGAATATTACACTTTAAAAAAAATTATTCTAAACCAAAGTGATTAAATCGTGAATGAAAATGAAATTAGAAATAAAATAGATGTATTAAACTCCAACAACAATACCTATATTATTACTTCTTACCTATCATCCTATTCAGTAAATTTTCAAAATTTTACTAGAAGAACACAGCTGTAACTAGTGATATTAACGTTAAACATAGACATAATATGAGCACAATTTCATCATCTTCCCTTTTCCATTCCTGTCACTCCTTACTATCGTACATCTATTTTCATTAAATTTATTCCACCACCAATGGGTAACAAGAACTGGTATCATTCTCTCTACGTACAATTAATTAATTAACAATTAATTTCATATCATAGACAAAAGGCTGTCCTACTTCAGACATACATCCCTTTTCACAGTGTAATAGTATCAATAATTGAAATAAACGTAAAGGTATGTTTTATCGAAATTTTAGCTAAAACATACTTATATTTTGATGTGATAAAATTAGAGGCAATGATGAATAGGTTGGATTATTGATTAGGTCAAGTTGAACAGTTTATGATACGAAATATGTTAATTGTAGTATTGTAAGGTAAAAAGAAAAATCACTATGCGTTTTTATAAGTATAGCCTATTTTAGACAATTAAAAAATTGACATGGAAAACTTCGCATACAGTCCTGCAAGAAGAAAAGTGTCACGTAAAATGCTGCAAAATTGAATATAAATTTCAAATTAATAAGATTTCATAACGACAGAGCGAAGCCATAGTAATAATCTACAGAAGTAGAAAAAAAATCAATATTATCGAAAATTCAATTTCGTATGCTTTCATATTTCGCAAGATTTAAAGTAATTGTGCGTTCACATTACACTTCCGCTTACGTTAACACATCTACGCTGTATATTAACTTTTACGTAAACCTTCTAGCACTACGGTCGGGGCGACATTACGCACACCTCATGTCCGGAAAGAGCAACGATTTTACGAAACAATGTGCGTTATATGCCCATTCTCCTCATCGACAGACACACACACACACACACACACACACACATACATACATCCCTCCCTACCTATGCATCACTACCATTCATAACTGCTCTATGCACACACTCACACACACAGACAGACAGGCAGGAATGTAGTGACAGGCTCAAGACACACACACACACACACACATATACTAACAGACATATCAATAAATGATTACAGAATGTGCACAATCATGCAGACATGCATACACGTGTACAGACAGACATGTAGACAGACATGCGTATGCGCACAGCAAATAGATGGGCTGAGAGGGTCAGGGAGAGATACATCTACGAGCATAATGCGTGAATACTGGAAGACCTATACAGATAGGGTAGGGTAGAGTGGTACGAATGTTGTAGTATTTGTCATCCAGTTTGAAAAGTAGTTTTAAATTCCAGGAACATGAAATTGGAAAATTTTCTATTTTTAAAATGTTTAAAAAAGGGATGGGGTGAGTTAGGCAAGCGATTGATTAAAAGTTATCCTTTAATTGTATTAATTAGTGATTACATGGGAATCGGCACAAATTTACAAACTATATGAAAAGAATTTCATTTTGTAATTTTTCAATAAATTTCAATCGTTCATTTTGCAAGCAATTATTGAATTGAGTAGAGAAGAAAACACTTCAGGTGGTAATTTTGCTAGCTATTTTACATTAATTAAAAAATTATTTTTATTGAAATTTATTGAAAAATTGCAAAATTCATTGTTCATTGTTCACCATATCTTTAAGATAAATAGACTTTTCTTCGGTTTTATTTCTCTCACATAGAATTATTCTTTTTGGATTTCATGAACTCTTCGAAATCTTTCTTTCTTTCTTTGCATTCCTACCAATTCATTAGACGATAGTGCAAAGTATGTTCGAAGAAGTACTAGTAGACAATTGAGAGACTAACTGAATGTATAACATATATGGGTAAAATTTTACGCGGCTCAATTTTTGAAAGTACTTGCTGAGAAATGATTTAACGGTCATCGCTATGAAAAAATCTTTGAGTTGAATTGCTGTCGTTGTTCACCATATCTTTGATGCATCTCAACGATCTCCTCTAAGTGCACTCTTTTTCGCACTAAACGATTAACAACTATGATCTCTTCTTGGTATTTGATTTTGACAATTAATTTTGTTGCGTGTTTTTTTGCAGAACAAATCACTGAGATTTGGATTGTGGTAGAAATCTAAGATCTAAAAGTTGTTCGTTGTAAAAAATGTTCGATTTCGTTTTTTGTTGCACTGCAACTGTCATTCATTTCTAATCAAAATGACTTTCAGTTCATCTTGCAAATGTTGTTTTGTAAATAGAAAATTCAAAATAAACTATAAAGCCAACAAAAGAGACAATTCTCAATTGCAGACAACACAAATAATACTAAAATATACTAAATCTCCCTAAAATTGAAAAAAAAATCTAAACAACCCAAATATTCCATTACATATAAACTAAGGTAAATAAAATAAAAAAAACAAAATTAAAAAAACCGAAATTAAACAATAAACAGAATAAAAAAAAAACTTCATTAAGCAAATAAATAAATAATATATTTTTGGTATGGTTTTTTTGTTTGATTATGAATATAATGTTAAGTAGACGAGTTCTACAGTAATTTTTCACTAAGTGATTAAATTATTTGCTTTTAACTTTCGATAACTGACTAGAGGTCATGCTTCATGTCTTCCTACCGTATCACACATACTTACCTCAAGTACACTGTAAACATTGTCAAATTACTTCTGCTACTTTATCACGTACATTGACTTTAAGCAAAACAAAAAAAGAAGTAAGCAGCGAATTATCGTTATAAAAAGAGATCCATCTTATAGCACCCAAAGGAAAATATTTTCTCCATAAATATAAAATATCAGAATATCAGCATTAATATAAAATATTAAAATTTTAACTGATTGACGAATAAATTTTGTCAAAAATTAATCTCACAACGCGATCAATTAATATATCTTGCATTTCTCAAAACTTTGTTATTCTCATTTAAAGTATCAAAAATCATACTATAATATGATAATTGATCTGGTAAGATGAATTGTGATTATTGAAGAAATGAATTATTAATTTATCATTATCTTTCTTATAATCAACAAAAAAAATTTGGATTTTGCTTCTTACTCTTAATGAATAGCAAAAAACAATAATGATAACGAATTGGCGATTAAACAATAGGTATAAAATCACACTGACTAAATTAGCAAAGATTGAAACAACTTAATTAGTGATCTTGAAAAATTCTACATAATTCTAATTTTATGTTAATTAGAATAGGTTCGCATTATTTTTCAATTTTTTTAATAGCAGTTTATGATAACTGAAAATTGATTGGTTTGGTACGATAATGGTACTACGGATATCAGCATAGATGATAATGCAAATATCCGTATCATTGATGTATCATGCAACAGCAGTACTGTTACCATGCAATGTCCGTGTAGTAAATCTAATCGAACATAAAAGTACTACGACAAATTTCGGATACTTAACCACACATTGATATTAGCTTGCTTCATTACACCAATATATTTTATCATTTTGAAATATCATGCATTAGTGAAGGCGGATGAATTAGAACAAAATTACAAACTTTCAATTAATGATGTAAATTCTTTATCTTTCTAAATTACAATTAAACATTAAGAGAAAAAAAATTGCTTGAGTCTTTTAATTTATTCACATTATGTAAATTTACGATAACTATAAATTTTGAAATGTTAAACCTTTGAAATGTTAAATTACAAACTTTCAATTAATGATGTAAATTTCTAAATTACAATTAAACATTGAGAGAAAAAAAAAATTGCTTGAGTCTTTTAATTTATTCACATTATGCAAATTTACGATAACTATAAATTTTGAAATGCTAAATCTCAGTTAAATTCAATATCGAAAATAGAAATGAATCAACAACAGCATACAAATTAATACCATTTACACTGTTACTGTTATTCACTTCGATGGAAGTTATTTGAGCAAAGTAATCGAAAGTTGAACATTCTTACCGGCGGAGACATCAATTTTACTTCAATCTGAAAGATTAAAAATCACTTTTTTTTTCACTTAAAATTTTACAAAACTTGCATTTCGGCTATTGTGTACGTTACAAATGTTGCTATAGTCTAGTTGTGTAAAATGTTAATTTGTAAATATTTGTTTTAGTCCTATTTCATCAATTACAAATGAAAACGGATGGATGAGAATGCTCCCTGTAACGATACATTTTCATCTTAATGTTGCAATTTAATTAATTAGGTAAATGATTTAAGAATTTCGTTAATTTCAAGTTATCGCTTATGCATACAACAATACGTTGTATGAGTTGTTAATGTTAGCTAAAAATATAAACTTAAAAAAAAAGGCAATGAAAGATCAGTGTAACTAATTTGTTAAGTTAAAGCTATAAATCATCATCACGTGACTGCATTCAATCATTAAATGTTAAATAGACAAAACTAAGTGCTATAATATTTCAACATTATCAACTTAATTTTAGAAGAAGCAAGGAATTTAAAAAGTACAACTTAATTTTAGAAGAATTTGTGTAGTAGCAGTTGTGATAACGAATTGGCTAGCGCTACCTGCAGCAGAATGACTTCTCGTACGTGAATTAATGATGTTTTAAGCAATTTAAAATGAAATTGAGAGAAGTCAAATTAAATTATAGTTAGGCAAATCATCTTTGAAATAATTAGAACTATTCGAATACTTCAATATTGCTTGTATGATAAGAAATAAAATAATGAGAAGTCTGATCAGAATATTAAAAAATACGATAAATTGTCGTCGTTAGAGTGAGCAACTCATTAAAATTTAAATGCAATTATATTCAGATCTTTAAAGAAAAACAGTCTTTTTTGATCGTATCATAATCAATTCAGGTACCGATCACGAAGAAGCGGGAAATTTCAGGGATATTTTTTTGACGTAAATATAATAACATACGTAGAGCACAAACGAATTCAATAGATTTTCTTGCCATTCCTATCATTTGTAAAATATGTACCGTTTGAGATGAATCGTTTGCACAACGATGCCAATTCCACAAAAAATTTTTAAATTTTAAAAGGAACATTTTAGTAGTTGTCCGTGTTCATTTAGCGCATCGTTTGAAAGTTTAGCGGAGTTGATTAGACTGTATGATATTGATTTGTGATATTTTATTCTATCCAACTTGCAAACTGTTAGTAATTACTTTTTGTTTTTTTTACTAATTTTTACAGGTAATTTATGATATATGTACGTGCATATTGAGAAATTCCCTTTCCCTTTTTCACCTAAAAATGATAAAAATTGTATTCAGAGTGGATGTGATCTATAATGAATTGATATTTGTAAAAATTAGTCGATTCATTTCCTGCCCAAAAAGCAATTGCATTTAAAAGTGTTAAAAAGTGCTCCAAAATGATAGATGTTGTGATAACTCCCGAGAAGGAAGAAAAGGCTGAGTTGTATGATTTTTAGATGATGTGAAATTTGCATATCTTCGCGCGCATCTATTTATAATCTATGAATGTCTATTGCACTTCCCAACCCATGCATCATTCTCCTTACCATGTCAGTATTCCCTCGTCCTTTCGGAAATTATGGATCATACATGCACCGGAGTAACTCTTTGGCATTTATGTCCAAACATATCTCATCACTTTCTATTCAGTGTATGTCGCAGATATACAAAAATTTGCATATTTAGTCATCTAGTAAACCGTAAACCATAAACGGAAGATATTTAAGTATGGGTTACGTGTTCATAACGTTTATTATCATACAACTGGGTTTTTTTTTCTAACGTAAGCTACTATATTTTCTCTTAAGAAGTAATTGTTTAAGAGATAAATAGCAAATTTTTAGCAAATTCTTTTTTTCCACATTTTGTAGGTTATTCTTACAGGTATCTTTGTGTTTCTATGACTTTATTCAAGAAATTAGCTGAAGCTGATTAAAGCTGAAAATTTGAATCATGAGTTAGATCTAATGCAACATGACCTGTACACTTAATTTTAGTTTTTATATTAACATGAGTTCGAAGAAGCCGGTTTTGAAAGAAGTACCTGATGTCGTGGTCAATACGGAAACGGGCGCTACCTATAAAAAGGGAAGATTTTTGGGAAAGGGCGGTTTTGCACGGTGCTACGAACTTACAGACATAAAGGACGACAAATTTTATGCTGGCAAAGTAGTTTCAAAATTACTTCTACTGAAGAGTCACCAACGCGACAAGGTATTTTTTAGTGGACTTGATCATTTTCATCTCTCGCCAATTTCTGAATAGCTTTGCAACTACTATCCATTAATAATTTCGTTTTTTGCTAACTCTGTGACTGGTGTATTTTTTGTACATATTTCGATTGTTTGTGAGAATACATGTTGGATATCAGAGTGTTGCAGATGGCTCAAGAAATCCGAATCCACCGGACTTTACATCATAAGCATATTGTGAGAATGGATGGCTTCTTCGAAGATGCTGATAATGTCTATATTTTGTTGGAATTGTGCCCTCGTAGGGTCTGTTTTTTAAATATTACAAAAATTTGAATTTTCTGTTGCAAATTCAAATTTGAGATCAATTCTATTTGGTAGCAAATTACTTTTCTTCACTGATTGACTACGTTGCTTTTACTGATTACATGAATTTATATATCTTGCCACAAGTTATTTTACTTTATTTTTTGTTTACAGTTTGTATATTTTAGTCTTTGATGGAACTGCACAAACGTCGCAAATACGTAACCGAACCGGAATCACGTTATTTTACGAAGCAGGTGAGCATACTTTACTGAGATACAGTTATCATTTTTTTTAGCTCATTGTATGTAATTTCACTGCTATACAACTTAGTAATGAAGATGATTTTTTAAATTTTTCCTGTCCAATGTTTTTTCAAAGTTCATTTTGTTTTAACAGATTGTTGAGGCGTGCGAGTATCTTCACAAGAATAAAATCATCCATCGAGATTTGAAATTGGGAAACTTGTTTTTGAATGAAGATATGGAGATTAAAGTTGGTGATTTTGGTCTGGCAACTGTAGTAGAGGTAGACGGCCAGAGGTTTGTTTAGTTTTGGAAATTAAGTGTCAAGCAGCAACTTAACTAGCAAAAAAACAGGATAACTGCTGTTATTATCATTTCTGTTCCAAGAATCTGCGCATTGTACTTTGTTTTTTACAATTACATCCCTATTAATGAAATAACATGGAGTTTGAAGAAGTTTAACAATTAAATTCAGACATCTCCAAGCTATTAATTACCTTATTTTTTGGACGTTCTTTTTTGATAGGAAGAAAACATTATGCGGCACACCTAATTACATTGCGCCTGAAATGCTCGATAAGAAAGGTCACTCCTACGAAGTAGATATCTGGGCAATTGGATGTATCCTGTATACGTTGTTGGTGGGGAAACCGCCATTTGAAACTTCTTCGCTAAAGGTACTTTTTTACTGGTAGAATAGTTTCATATGGTGTGGAATTTATAAATTTTAAATATTTTAAACTTCAAAATATAATAACGCAATGTTTCAGGATACATATAACAGAATAAAGAGCAACTATTATACAATACCAGGTCGTATTAGTATAGAAGCTGAGGATCTTATCCGTCGATTGCTACAAACTGACCCTGAAAGACGTCCTACTATTCACGAGGTTTTTATGTCACTTTCTTCGTTTAAAAAATTATCGCCTGTCAGTTTTCTAATTTTCACTTAAAACGGCTTAATAGTTTTACCATTCAATATCATTTATCTGAAAGTATTGGATTGGCTGTAGTTTGAAGGTAAACGAAGATCACTAAAATGGTTAGTTCCATACCTAGTATAGAGAATTAGGTAATGTGATATTTAAATTTCAATACAAACTGCATATGTTTATTCGATCTCTGGCTCGTACTATACTATTCAAAGCTATGTGTGTTAGAATCTGTTGATTTCAGGTGCCCTATTACTCATTTTTCAAAGGTTATACTCCAAGCAGGCTACCAACGTCGTGCCTTACAATGGCTCCTAAATTCGCGAATATGGAAAATCCGGACAAGCGTTCTGCTTTAAACGAATTAAAACAAGAAAATATTCTGCGTAGCCCGGAAGAACATGTGCGTAAGGTACAAATAAAAGAATTTTTGGTTTTTTTTGAACTGTCGTTATTTACATTGGTTTAAAGAGTATGTATTTACAGGATATTCTAGCAGCGCCGGTACGTCCGTTGACTTCAGTTCCCGAACTACAGGTTCTTTCAAGTGTGAAGCATGGTGCATATGAGCCGCGTGGTAAGTACCATTTAATATGTGTTAAAATTATCTTGTAAAGCAATGGATTTATTTTGACTGAAAAGTGTGTTTTCAGCTACAGGGATATTGCATGCAGCTGGTGATCATCCATCCGACTGTTACTTGTCAGATTTATGTAGACAGCTGACGGAAGTTGTTAGTAGTAAGCCAAAGGACAATCCAAACATCCGAGATGGTAATAAAATTTTTTTGCACAGACTTAAGTTTTCATTTTGATTTTTCGGAAATTTATTCTATTCCATCATTGTTTTCATAGACGATTTGGAGGACCCTGCTGCTATGCCGGTCTTCTGGATATCAAAATGGGTTGATTATTCAGACAAGTATGGATTGGGATATCAACTTTGTGACAACTCCATTGGAGTTGTATTTAATGATAATACGAAAATGGTTCTGAATGCAGCGGGAGAGTGAGTTCGCTTTAATTTTTTATTAAGCATGGTTAATAAAGCGCTTAAACTCAGTATTATATGATTTTTTTGGCTTTCTACCTTAATCACGAACTCATCGCTTCTAACCGCTTTTGTTTCAAAGATGATAACATTTGTTGATGAAAATTCCAGGTTTCAATTGTGTTTGAATCTTGAATTAGCAGTTCCACTGTTATTTTAATTTCTAATAAAGTTTTTTTAATTTAGACAAGTGCAGTACTTAGGACGTGAAAATGATGAGCATTATTACACGGTAAGCCATTACCCGGAAAAGCTGCAAAAAAAGATTACTCTTCTACAGTATTTTAAAAATTATATGTCTGAGCACTTACAAAAAGCTGGTGCTGACATGCCCATCCGTGAGGGTGACGAATTAGCTCGTTTACCTATTCTGCGCATTTGGTTCCGAACACAGTCTGCTATTGTACTTCATCTGTCCAATGGAACGCTACAGCTTAACTTTTTCGAGGTGAGGAAAGTTTTGTCTTAAATTTCGTATCATTTGAAAGTTAGAGTGACAAGCTACCAGACTCAAACTTGAATTTTTCCATGAGATTTATAGTGTATCTTGAACTACATGTAAAGCCAAAAATCTAACTGTACAAATCGGTGCTTGAATCAAAGTAAAGTCTAAATTTAACCATTATTGCATATTAAGGATCATACAAAGCTCGTTATTTGTCCACTGATGGGAGCTGCAACATACATCGATGGCGAACGGAATTTTCGCGTCCTGAAACTTTCTGCGCTTGCTAAGTACGGATGCCCGAAATCGCTTCTGTGAGTTCCTTCTCTTTGAAGTATTACGAATTAAATGGAACGAAGTTGGATGGCAAACATGTCATAAATGAAGTGTGCTGTTAAGGTTTTTTTAAGCCCAGATAGTACCATCACGAAAATTAGGATTAAATTCCATTTCTCTTACCCGCTTTGCAACGGCTGAATTCTGTGTGGTTGAATCTTCTACTTTTTCTTTTTTTTGGTTATAAATTATATGTATAACTTTTAGAGGTGATAGATTAGTAAATACGTTACTTTAGACTTTGTAGAGATCGTTTACGATATGCAAAAATGATGGTGGAACGACTGATGTCTGCACATCCTGGGCGGCCATTTTTGTCGACAGTTCCCTCAGTGACACGGTCCTCTCCAACTACTGCAGGCAGTCATTGAAAGAAGCATAAAATTTTTATTTTTTATGGAAGTTGGAAGATATTTTGAGAAATTTTAATGGTATTTTAATAGAACTAATGTATTTGCCGACATTCCGATGCTAGTAAAGCTTATTATTCCCTATGCAAGTTATTCTGATCATGTTTTATATTCATTCTTTTTATAACTTATACTATGTGGTATCATTGTTATGCTTTTGCCGCATTGAAATTACAACTAAATGTGCAAAGCGAACAAAATTTTTTGATCTTTGATAGATAAGAAATCTTGACATTATTACTTGAAATGTTAGTTCAATTTTTTAGTGACAGCAATTTCAGAGTTTGTTTCCCCTTTTTATATATCTTTTATAAGAAAGAGTTCTACCGAGTTTTTGGTAAAATAGTTAATCTTATTTTTTGGTCATTTTAAAATCATAATAATACGAAGTAATGGAGATGTTTTGCTCCCTTTTTCAATCACTTCTCAATTTTTTCTTCTGTTTCTGAGACATATCAAGTTGTACAACATTTGAGCTGATCGATATCTTTATGCTTAACCTTACAGTTTGTTGTCATAAAGAAAGAAACAGTTTTCTTATCTTATGGATTAAGGTACAATCTGCACGGAGGGGATGTTTAAAAATAAATTTCTTAGCGGTCTCAGAAATTGCTTTATAAACGACCTAGTAGACGCATCTAGGGCTATGGCGTATTCTCGTTGCTTAATTTCGTTTCTTTGTTTAAGCTTATTTTGATTAGTTCTTTCTTACGTTCTTTCCTCATTCCTTCTAATGATATATGCAGTGAACTTGCTGGCTCTGATTGTAAAATGTTGGCAACGTTCATAAGTATTTTCCAGGCTTATAAGTACAATGCAATCACATCACCAACAAATTCCTTTCAATTACGCAAGGAACATTTACAATGGGAACATCAATAAAGGATCTTTTGTCGTCTTTGATGAACTATTTCAATTTCAGGTTGAAAAAGGATCTAAATTGTCGCCGCTTCTTCACCATTTCGGTAATCTCTCTGTCACACATTGTAAACTTTAATGTTGTATTACACTAAAGGGGTGCATTTATATCAGTAGTTTTTAATGGTAAATCTTTTAAGGTGACAAGTTTACCACTAATGGTTTATTTTTGTATATTTTTCAAGTTAAATTTACATTTTTAAAAATTTGAAATTAAATGGCTCTATTGTTCACAAAGTCGAGAAGCTTTAGCTTGGCTATAATCCAATCCTTCCTACAGTGTTATATCGTCATTAAAGTATTCGTGTAATTATCTAACTGAAGGTTTTATTAGAGTGATTGCATATCCTAAATACTCTTTACTAGAAGGAGCCTGCTAATTTGCCTCATTGCTGACAACTTCTGTAGACATTATATGTATATAATGTCTAAGCGGTGTGTTGGTTGCGAAATTGCGAAATAATTAACAAAATATAATTGTTGTGGAAATTTTTCGTTTTTTTTTGATTTTCAAGAAAAAACTGCAGCGACAGGGAGTATGTGATGTTGCAGTGATAAAAGAATTGTGATGTGATAATATTGATGATCGAAGTTGGACCGAGGTGAAGGGATTTTCTGAACTGCCAGATATGTATAGTAAACAGGGAAAGGAACAGATAAAACTGTAAAAATACATTTATAATTATATTTAAAAAGACAGACCAGAAATTTTCTTAGTCATTTTTTTGGGCAAAGTCTCAGAAGGGAAGATGTGAAGGTATGTGGTATACTTTTGCTGGCAATGTAGTTAAGTCTACACAATGATATATTTTTTATATTGAAGAAATTAGGAAAAAAAGGAAACAAGCAAACTTAGCTTTTATGAGATGCTGTGAATGCTGGTGCAACAGGAGAAGATTATTGGCTGGGCTATTATTCACTGGGTCCTTTGTTTCATATTATGAACATTCGAGTTTTTCAATGGACAATTAGTCAACTCTAATTAAACATGTATATTAATGATCGTTTAGTGTTCTTCCATCTCACGTCACTACATTTTCGGGAAGAGGGAAGTCTATTTAACAAAATTTATTTTTCCAATTTTTTTGCTTGATACTAGTTACTAGGATTTTTGAGGAAGATTTTTGGCATAAATTAGGTACACTTTGAAATTAGGTCATATTTGAGTTAAAAAATAAGTCCCTTTAGAATCATTAAAAATAAACATATGTTAGAAAAGACAGTTGTGAGGAATGGAATGACAAAAGCCTAATGTGATGAAAGGAATGGAAAGGGTAAGACACAGAATATGCAGTACATAATGTTTCAACAAACTACTCATGTCTTTTAACTGTACCGCTTAAAGTAGCATACCGTCTTGTTAAAAAAAAATTAGTAGACAAGGTCAATGAGATTAGCTTCACCTTTGACATCTGCTGATCAGTGAGAGCTGCTGACCGTATATTATTTCTTTCCTGAATTGACATGAACAAACATTATTTATTACAATAATTTTTGTCTTCCCACACTGCTTAATGATTCTTCACGTGAAACGTTAATTAATCAATGCAAATGTTAAATACAAGAAAGCATTAAATATGACAAAAATTTCAGAAACGTTTTAAAAAAAAACATTACATTTCTATGTATGTTGTCAATTTTCTTTCCCACGTATGCTATCAATTTCCTTCAGGTATACGAAGTAATTTTTAAATCATTTCAAATTTAAGTATCTCTCACAGAATTTTATTTCATGCAAAAACTTCAAATTTAATTGCTCTGGTGGAATATGAAATAAAAAGCAATGTACCGATCTGATAACACATTAATGGATGATCCTTTAAAAGAATTGTTTTCAACTACGATCTCAGTTCTCCTCAACACCGCCATTTTATACGTATGTCGCCAGGTAATGACTGATTTCGACGGCTGATTGGTTTTTTTTTGTTGCACCATATTGTTTTATTGGATTTGCAAGGCTTGAAAATATTATTTGCGGTCGTTAAATTTATTCAGCAAAAAATTTACATTTTTTAAAAAGATAAAAATTAGTATTTACGGGTATTTTGTTGTCGAATATATTGTTGAAATGAAGTTATAAGGAGGAGGTCATTGAGGAAACGAATATTTAACCTTTTAGAGTAGTAATAAGTTCATCTAATATTTAACACTCTAATACTTACTTATTTGACTGCAATTTTTAGTTGCTCATTTAACACCACTTTTTTTCAGATTGAATTATTTAACCGCTGATCATTTTTACCACTTCAACTTTATCTTTATAATTTATCTTATCTCTCAATTTCGTATCTTATTTTTATCGGTTCAACAATTTACTTAAATTTAATTTGAACTGATAGCTGCATTGAAATTCGGAATATTTTTTAGAATAAGAATTCTTTATATTATTTAAATAAATTTTGCATAATGGGCGATATGTATCATTTTATAATCTTTATTATTATTATTACTATTATTATTATTATTGTTATTATTATTATTGTTATTATTATTATTGTTGTTATTATTATTTGTTATTATTATCACAAAAATTAGATCATACCAAAACAAGAAATATTGATTATTTTACGATTATCCGTTTGAATCCGTTTTATCCGTTTGAATTATATTCCGAAAGTAGTATTACTCATAAAAATACTTATTCGAACAGTTCATTTTACGTTCCTAATGTGATTAATATGATAATCTGATCATTTTCACACCTTTCTCATCCCTGTTCTACTTTTAGGTAATATTTACAACATAGCGGATTAAAGATGAAAGGGTGCATGAACTTTCGGTGACCTTCAGGAGAGATTCTATCAATCAGTCATTACCCAATGCAATGTTATCTTCCGGTCATAAATCCTCAAAAAATAAGCAGTTGGCAGTCACACTGAATATCATATCATTCCCCATCATTTATCATTAATTATCTCTTCTTGATATTTTTTGCAAGTACAGTAGTAAAATAGTGAGATAGATAATATGACAAAAGTAATTGTAAAAGTAATTGTAACAAAAGTAATTATAACAAAATTTTCAGGTAAAAGTAATTGTAACGAAATTTCCAATGAAAATAATTGTAACAAAATTGTAACAAAACTGAAATATATTTCAGTTTAAATATCTCTTTTGTATATTTATCAGTGATTAAACTATTATCACACAAAAGAAAATACAATGATAAATATTTATTTCATGAATAACATTGTTATTATTATTGTTATTGTTATTATTATTATTGTTATTATTATTAGTGTTTGAAATTTATTTGACAAAAAAAATTAATATTTGACAGTTGTTTGAAAGTTTTCCGTTCCATCTAATTTTCAGGTAACAATTTAGTGATTTGGTGCAATTTAAATAATTGAGCAGCTGATGATGCATCATCATTTGTTGCGCACTCGAATGGATGATTATTTTTTTTTATCCAACAATTTTTTTTTTCCTCAGCAAAATATTTTTTGAAATGTACGGTAGCAAATGCATCATTCAAAAATAAATCCTCTTGCCTAATTTGTTTTTAATTTTTAAACTTTTAGCTTTAATTGCTGCTTCTTCTGTAGAATTAATAAATCCACGTGTAATTTAAATTTATTTTGCTATAATTGTATTCAAGTAAAGCTTAGAAGTTAGATGAATGAATTCTAAATTTCTAAATGAATTCTAAATTTTTTTTAATTTAATTCTAATTCCAAGCAATTTATTTCTATCCTTTTTTGTGGATTTCAATTTCTAATTTACACAAAAAAAAGTGTTCGTTCAATTCTATTTCCAATGCTTATAATTTCTGTTGCAAAAAAAAATTAACTTATTGCATCCATCTAATTTCAACGATTTCTGACTTTTTTTACAGTAATTGAATACTATTGAAATCTCAATTCTCGATCGATACTTTGTATATCAGTAACGATAAAAAATAGGATTTTGAACTCTGTACTTGTGTACTAAATAAAAATTTTGTACTAAAATTCTGTACTAAATAGGATTTTGAATTCTGTACTTGTGTATTTTAGAACTTTTCGTTTTTACAAGTGCCATACTTTTCATCTAGAGGTGTATGCCTATATTTATAAAAGAAATTCTTGAAGTGATTTTGGAGTGTTTACTAAGCTAAGACAGAACAACTATCCTTTAGCTATTTCTTACAATGAATGGATGATGATAGGACAATAATGAATTCAGTACAGGTATGAAAAATGGATGTTATTGAAATTAATTGCTGACTGGTTCATTTTTAAGGTACCATTAACAATTAAAGGTTTGTACATGGAGATTTACCTACTTAGAGTTTTGTATTTAATAGGTTTGCGGTTCAATAAAGAACAACAATAGCACAGCATGGTGCAGTAGAAATGGCTCAATTTGCAACTATAAAACGATCCACTCAATTGTCGTACAGTGCGCATAATTTCCTTTGTAGTTCTTTCCTTCTAAAAGTTAATTACTTCCGTAGACATAATTAGTACACTTATACTGACATTTTTTAAATTATATTATACTAAAAACTAAACTACAAATGACCTTTTTTGTTATCAGAAATAATAAGTTATTCTCATCTGCGGTACTGCTCACAGTCTTATCAGAATCAGCTAATGTTATCATTTACAATTGCTACTTCAGTTTCTATTTTTAGTTTTAAATTTATATTTCGATTAAATTAAAGAATTTTTATAGCAATAAATAAATTGCAAAAAATTTTAAATTATGTTGACGAATAGTCCTCCTGAATTACTTTCTTTTAAAGAATGTCACATTAATCATTAAAAAAAAGGTGGAAAAAAAACAATGTGATTTTCTGGACATATTTTGTTTACATTGCTACTAATAATGTTGGAAATTTTCAATATTAAACGATTAAAGTTTTTTCACAATGTTTTAACAATAATTGGTAAATTTATTATTTTTGAATTTTTCATTAATATAAAATTAAATATTTTATATTCTACAAATTGCGCCCGAGCCTTTATCGTGTTGGTCAGTGTTGAGAAGTATGTCAAATACATGATGATATGATAGTATAAATTATGATAATAATCGTTTCCATTCATCGTTTCCGCTGCAATTCTTTGATGTTTACCGCTCTCGAAAGACCGAGCTATGCGGTACCTCATATCTTCCGATCGTTTGTTTATATGTGCGATATGCTTCTTCACATATTTCCTTTTAATTCATGCAGATTCTATGGGGAAGTAGAGAAGCTTCAAATGACCGTCATAATCTCTGTAAATATTTCAATTGAGGAAGTGGGAGGGAGAGAGAGAGAGAGAGGTCATCATAGATGAACTTTTCAATCTTTGTTTTCTAAATTTAGTAAAATTGGTAAATGAATTTTAAGAAATATGTGAAATAAAAGAGTAAAGAGAAAATTATTCATTTTATTAAATTTTCATAAATTCAATTAACCGAACAATTTTTATTAGCATCCTATTTGTACATATCAGTTTAAATTTTTACACGAATGAACAAATCATATTTGAATTAAATTTTTGTAGTGTATTTTTAAATTTAGTTAAATTCAGCACTTCTTAATACTGTGAATAAATTTCAAATCCAATTCACTTCTATTAGAGAAAAAATTTAGTCTAAAACTTAGTAGTAAATATTGATGCTATCTAATGAAATTGAAATGTTAAATTTCAATCTCACATATGACAAGTAGTAACGAAAACGCTCATCATTACTGCTTCCATACAGTGATAGATAGATAAATGCCAAATCATATTTATGATCTGATTTAATTAAAATTGGAATTTAAATTCAAATTTGAATACACGTGCTACATCTATTTAAGAAAGAAAAACTAATCGCAGAATAGAAATAATCAATACAGCTAGCCCTCTCTCTCTCTCTCCCTCTGAAATCCCTGATATCTTTATGGATAAATGCCAAAACACATTTATGATTTGATCTAATTAAAATTAAAATTTAAATTGAAATTTGAATATATATATATATATATATATATATATATATACCAATTTAAGAAAAATTAGTTGCAGAATAGAATTCATAGCTAACGCTCTCTCTCTAAAATTCCTACTATTTTTTCATTTAAATCATTGAATGAATTTACATTAACCTAAATTTTTCGTTACAAAAATGAAAATGGAAAAGTTGTTTTCTTTAAAAAAAAAATCTACAAAATGTTTGCATAAAAATTTTGTCATTTCTTCCTTTTCTCCTTTTTTTTCACTTCAAAATTGTTTGTTTGAGAAATGAATTTTTGTCGGAGAAAAATATATAATTGATTTTTTTGCAAAAATTTTATGGGAAAATTGAATTTTTGCCGCTTCGATATGTGAATGATATTTGTGAAAAATGTTATTTGAGTACCGAAAAGAATGTTTCTTCCTTATCTAATTTTCAATCAATTTTCTTATCCAATTTCTATTTTCATTTCTTGTAAATTTCCATTTAGTAAAATTTTAGCAAGTTTTAATTTTACATAAATTATTTAAATTTTTTCCAAAAAAATGTAGCAAATACTTTGATAGTGCTTCTTTTAATTTTCTCATTTTATCAATTTAAAAAATTTTAAAATACAAAAATTGGGAAAAAAACAGGCAGTCAACATATTTTGTTTTATTTTCAAAGTTCACTGAAATTGTGTTATTTCAGAAATAAATAAATAAAAAGAATAATTCTAGCAATTTCTAATTTTTCTTTTATTTTCTGTGAATATTTATATTTAATTTAAATTTCTGAAATTTTCTTTTTTGTTTTGCTTATTTCAACTATTTTATAATTTGGATTAATCAAATTTTTGCCAATTATTATTTCACTTTTTCTTTTGATTCTCAATGAGTTCGCTTTTTGGTTATCCATTTCGGTCTTCTATCTTTTTCTTGATGAAGCGATCTGGAAACACTACGGGCGCAACTGTTTCCTAGAACAATGCGCAAGCATGAAGAAGTTTCAGAAATGATGATTGAATTATTTGAACAACGAACCCTAATCGATTGTCCTGTAATAATAATTAAAATATTTCTGGAAATATTTGCAAGGATAATTAATAATAATAATTAATAATAATTAATAATAATTAATAATAATAATAATAATAATAATAAAAATATTAATAATGGTAATAACAATAATAAAAATAATAATAATAATGATAATAATAATAATGAGATGAAAAGAAATGATGCAGTTATAATTCGATGTTCAGGAGATAAATAAATGAAAGATTGTTTACCTGTCCAAGCATACATTAGCAGCTGCATGCAAATATTTTGCCATTTACTAATTTTAAATTAATTAGAAAAATTTTTTTGTGCTGCATTTGTTATCCTACGAAATACTTCTATCGCTGTTTTATCGGATAACAGTAATCATCAAATTATTAAACTTAACATAATTTAACTTTAACATTCATTCGATTACAATTCAGCCTAATCCACACTGTCACTTGACTCATTTAAATTTTCTTCATGCCTGTTTAGAATGAAAAATCAAAAATTAAATTGCAAATTAAGTTCAGCATAAAAAAATAGAAAATTAAAAGAATTGATCACTTTTTTTCATAAATCTAAAAAAATGTAAATTTATAAAATACTTTTATAAATATATAAATTTATAGCAAAATAAATAAATTAGTTCATAATTTCTACGACACATTTGCTTATTGACGACCGTTCAAAATTCTGCTAAGCTGACGGACAAGCTAATTGTTTCGTAAACAAATTTCCTGGCACCAGACAGTCCCGTAAAAGTATTAGAGGCAATTTCAATTATAATTTCTTCCTAATTTCTCAATTCTCCTTTATTGCACATATGTCCGTTTGCAAAATTATCGGTTAATTATAACAAATGAAAAATTAGTTTAATCTCATCCTGAACACTGCTGGACTTATCTTTAATCCTTTTCCATTTGGATGGAAGGAATTTTGAGGCGATATATTTTAACGAAAATTAACTTCAATTTTGCCGCATTTGTGTTCACTTCATCTTTTTCTTATATTTGGAAAATTTCTAATATACTCGAAAATTAAATTAAAATAAAATTTTATTTTTTTTTAAAATTACTGTGAGTTGCATATTTAGTTTTAATTTTAATTTGTTTTGGTTGAATGTAATTAAGCGAACTTATATTTCCTCTAATCCTATTCTTTCCTACAATATGTTTTTATTTGGTGTATTTTAATTCGTTTCATTTCATTTTTAATTACAGCACTAATTCAAATTTCTACTTCAGTCTAATTTCAATTTAAAGTAAATTTCATTTGCGCTAATTTCAATTTAATTTTGAAGAGGTATATTTTAATCTAATTGACAAGATTAGACGGTGCAAATGTTTGTTTTTTTTCCAATCATTCTTCTCAAAAAATTTATTTTTTATTTCTAAATTTAATTTCATTTCTATTTTTTCAACAGTTCTTTTAATTAAGCAACTTTACATTTACAATACATTGTGGATACGGTAAATATACAGTTCGTCGTGGTAATTATGCAAATTAGCATATCTCAAAAATATGTCAAACATTCAATCTGCTGACATCTGTTAAATATCTGCATCAATTCATTTGTCGGCTAAATGAGTTCGTTTTTTCCTTTCATTGCCTTTTTTATTGCCGTCGAACCTATGAGGAAATATGCCGACATTTGATAATGAAATAAGCGAAGGTGTTAATGGTTGTTTTGTACCTGTACAAAACAGGTACGCTAATAATAGGAAGAGATGGAAGAGGAGAGAAAGGAACGTTAGTTAGTTGCTGTACAACAGTTGCATAAAATATCAATCGCATATTTTGACAAGGTCATCAAGAAAACATATAGTACTACTACTACTACTACTACTACCACTACTACTACCACTACTACTACCACTACTACTACTACTACTACCACTGCTACTACTACTACTACACACGATGAACTGTAGCTATCGATGAGTAATGGATTCGAAAAAAAAAAAGAAAGAAAAAGTTGTACCACTTGCGCAGACGATTAAATCACTTCCTTTGAAAAATTTTAGTATTAAAAAATTTACCTCAAAAATATCACAAAATTAATTTGAGCAATAAAATTTGGTAAACGTTGGTGAAAGAGTTAGAATAATGAAATAATATTTAATTTTAAAATTCTTTAAAAGTGAGTAAGAAGAGGGAAGAAAAAAAAAATCAATAAGTTTAATTATTAGATATGAATTATTAAATTTTTTATTAATTTATTTTGTAATGGAAATAAGTTTATCGTAAAAGTAATAATGCCAATTAGTGTATCAGTTATTAATATTTCGATAGCAATACATTTATCAAACACTATAATCGTTTCATTGAAATTTTTAAAATGTTTTTTTGTTTCAAAAAAAAAACCACTTCCATAGAGTTAAAAGGAAAAATGTTTTTTCTTTCTTTGTTAATTTATATCAAAAATCTAAGATTCCATTTGTAAATTATCAACAGCGAACATCTTTTCGATAAATGTCAATCAGATGGCACTTACATGAATGGAACCAAAGGAATTCCTTCTTTTTTGATTAAAAAAAAAATTCCTTTCATTTCAATGATTTACAGAAAAGAAGAAAAAAGGAAAAAATTTCATTCCTAAAAATTTCCACCTATTAAAATGTTAATATTTAATGAAATTTCATTTGAAATTTTTATTTGAATAACGAAATAAGTGTTATTACTACTTTATCAGAATGATTAATACAACAAATTCAATTCAATTTAACTCAATGCTAACAAATTTAAATCAAACTTAAATGAATGCTACGTAAAAATTCACAATAAAGAAATTAGAGGAAGGAGTACTACAATTAAGTTGACCAATGGAAATTTCATAAATTTCAACATTCTCAAATTAAACTATTAATATTTTAAAAATTTGTCGAAATTAAACTGCTAATATTCTCTTAGGGAGGAAATTTGCTAAATGATTGTACATGCGCGTGTGTATGTGCGTGCGTATGCGTGTGTGTGTGTGCGTGTGTGTGTATGTGTGTGTGTGTGTGCGTATGCGTGTGTGTGTGTGTGCGTATGCGTGTGCGTGGGTACGTGTATAATAGATGTAGGTTGTCTGTAAGTTTGAAAGAAAAATGAATATCCTCTGATTGTGCTTCATAAATTTTAAATTGCTAATGGATTTTGGTAATATCAATGGTGATGGATGCCTAAGATCATCTCAGTTCGCACTACTTACTTCACTTATCTTAATTTACTTCATTTAATTTATTTTACTTTTAACAAATGTATGTATAATTTGTCTTCAGTTGTTCCTTTTTTTTCACTTTGAGGGAATTTTGGGGAAATTTTAGAAATTTTAGGGAAACTTTTAGGAATTTTTTTTTCCTTTCCTTCCTTTTTTTATTTTTTGAAATAATTTTAATGAAAACATTAAATTTACTTCTCAATTTGTTTTTAAATATATTTGTTCAATTTCAATTATGAAGAAAAACATTAAATGAATGCTAATTATTATTTTCTCAATTCAATAATTTCATTACATTTACTTTTTCTTCTTCTTCTCTCCCTCTCTCTCTCTCTCCCTCTTTTTCAAATGTTTTTTTTATTGCTATTTGAAGTGGAAAAGAAATTGTAATCCATTGAGAGTTGAAAGAGGAAAAAAGACAAGTATGAAGGACAAATATAAATGGTGAAAAAAAAGAAGAAATATTTATCTACAAAATGCAAATTTTGAAACCAAAAAAAAAAATAAGGAAGAAAAAGTCAATTAGCATATCCCCTAATTTATTATGTACATATCGTTAAGTAAGATGACATCGTATCGAACAACTGTCGGATAAATAACGTTGAAGTTTTTCATTCATTCATTCATTTCTTTTTTTTTCTTTTCCAATAAGAATTGATTTACATCTAATCCTCCCCTTCTCCTCCTTCTCCTCCCTCTTCGAAATAAATTTACATTTTCTTTCTTGCATTTTGTTGAAATGAAAGAAGTGGTGAATGGTAAAAGAGTGTAGAGGATGGTGAGGAGAGGAAAATAAAAGAAAAAGAGAAAAGAGTAAGTATAGTAAGTATACTTAAGTATAAGTATAAGAAAAGAGTAAGTATAGAAGAGAAAAAAAAAGTATAGTAAGTATATAGTAAGTAAAAGAGTATAGTAAGTATAGTAAGTATAAAAGAGTAAGTATAGTAAGTAAGTATAGAGTAAGTATAAATATAAAAGAGTAAGATAAAGAGTATATAGTAAGTATAAGTATAGAGTAAGTATATAATTAAATGTTATATTTGAAATGAATCAGATGGATAATTTGTTTCATTCATTTAAATATCACCTGTTATGAAGATCGATGTTGAAATGAATGAGGTAGAGGTAGGTAGAGGTGATGTACAATGATGTACAGGTAGAGGTAGTGTGGGATGTACAATGATCGATGTATATTTATGCATAGACAAATCTTTTGTGAGTAATATGTGATATTTAAATGAATTGTGATATTTAAATGAAATTCATTTCTTGTTTGAATGAATGAATTCATCCAACAATTTAATAGTCCCATCTCTCAGGTGTAAATGTGAGGTTGGGGTTTTTTTTTGTTTTTTTTTTCTCTTTCACACCTCATAACACAATCCCATCATTATCGTTCGTTCATTCCTTCCTTTTTCTTCCTTCATTTAATTGTTTAGTATGTGAGAATAATTTCAACTAGAAATTTTAAATATAAAATTTAAATTAATTGAAATATAAGTGTTTTATATTTGATTAAGGTGTGATTAATTCCACGGTAGAAATTTATCGTTTTCCGCACTGTTGTTGTTTTCTTTACTTTCTACCATCAAATTAAACAGTAATTTATAGTTACTATTGATTCGCTTCGCCTTTGTTGTTGTTGTTGTTGTTGTTGTTGTTGTTGTTGTTATTGTTGTTGTTGCTATTGTTGTTGTTGTTGTTGTTATTGTTGTTGTTGTTGTTATTGTTGTTGTTGTTGTTGTTATTGTTGTTGTTGTTATTGTTGCTGTTGTTGTTGTAGGCACATCGTTTCCCGTTAATGAATATTAAAATTAAATAAAAAAAATTTTAATTTAAATGAATTAAATGAAATTTCATTAATGAGTATCTAATATTGTCAAAAAAAATTTTATTCAATTACTTTTAGCAATACTTGAATTAAATGTAATTTAATTTAATTCTCTATGTGTGAAATATGTAGAATTTCAAGGTTATTATCGTCTAAAAATTGCTATTAAAGAATTTTATCAAAATTTTACCGATAAATTCTCCTCTCTCATCATTTCCAAAATTTAATTTAAACTATTTAGATAAAATGAACGTTGAACAGAACGACAATTGCTCTATCCAATGAGCTTAATCAATAGATTTATCATATCAATCATAAGCTAAATAAGTACTGTCAAAATTTAATTGCACAAAATAATTTAACATTACGGTACAACTGACAGTCTACAACAGCTAACAGCAACGAAAATGAGTTTTGTATGAAAAGGCAAAGGTCAAATTTCAATTTTACGCATCTGTTATTTATTGCTAACAGTAAATTTACGCTAAAATTTCAGCGTAAGAAGTATGCATGGATAAAAAAAAAGAAGGATGTTAAGTAAATTTTAAAAATAATTATAAATTATAAAAATATTAGGATATTTTGAAAATAATAAAAAAGTAAATTTTGAAAATAATTATAAATTATAAAAATATTAGGATATTTTGATTTCTCATTACTTTCAATTTTTCTTATCTAATTTTACTAACTAACTTAACTAACTTAATTTTACTAAACTTATAACTTACCAAACTATTCTCTATGAATCCATTTGTGCACAATGCATTTATATATTATTTAATGTAATTTTTGATGATAATGTGAGAAAGAGAGAGAGAGAGAGAGAGAGAGAAAGACGGAAAATCTGAATTTGAAAATATAAAATCAATGCAAATTATATAATTAAAGGTAAAAATTGCAAAAATATAAAAAGGTGAACGAAGAACCTGTTCATAAAAATCCTATATGTAACACACCGTAACCATCAAATATCATTATTGTTTGTTCGGTCGTGCGCTACGCCAAAAAAATCATTTTGTATGAATGCGAGAAATAATTTACAAAATGAATTTATGCATTTTCAGAGAGGGACGAATTTATTTTTTTTTTTCATTTAGTAAATTTGGTAATTTTAAAAAAAAAAATTTTTTTTTCTAACTGATAGATAAAAGATATTATTGCAAAAAAAAAATTACCCCTTTTCTTTCCCTCTTCTTGCATTTTCAACGATATTAATTCATACAAAAATAGCGCAATTTCCATAAAAAGAATTATCAATAAAAAATGATTAGATATTTTTCCGATAATATCCGAACATTTCTTTCTTTCTTTTTTTTTTTTTTTTTTTAAATCATTTTCTTCATATGGATGATTTTTTTTTCACCTATCCAAATACATGCAACAACCACTTAGCGGAAATGTCTTGTCTGTCTGATCGATGTCGTATAATTATTACACCTGGCTTTTTCTTTTCTTTTTTTGTTTTTTTTCTTTGTGCAAAAATATTTTGTGAAAAAAATTTCAAAAAGAATAAATGTATATAATTTAAGTAGAAATTTTTGAAGATAACGATAAAATTGATATGATGCAAAAATTTTTGAAATCTCACGTCTACATATTTTATTTAAAAAAATTTTAAATAAATTATGTGATTAATTTTGCTAATCAATACACATACAAATGTAATTTTGCTAATTAATCTTAGACACATTTGATATGAATATTTTTAGTGTTAGCACTTTAGTCTTCAGTAGTTCTCTTAGCACTTTATTCCATACATTACTGTTATTATTATTACTATCATCATTATCATTACTGTTATTACTATCATTATTATTATTATTATTACTATTGTTCTTGTTATTGTTATCCTTACTGTTATTGTTTATTATTGTTTATTATTATTTATTATTATTATTATTATTATTATTATTATTATTATTATTATTATTATTATTATTATTATTATTATTATTATTATTGTTATTATTATTGTTATTATTATT
>JABVXW010000331.1:0-58111 GCA_013365375.1 Litomosoides brasiliensis
AATTGAAATAAAATGTTAAATTTGCTGTATTAGCAAATATTTGTTAAATTAGTGATTTTTTTAAAAATTATTGAAATGCAATTTGCCGCAAAATTGTTCGATAATAATTAATTCTATTTGAATGCAGCAATTGTTGAAGGAAAAACTGTATGCAACAGAAGGAATGGTAAATTTATATGGAATGTTTTCAAAATTTCAATAATTCGATTTTTTTAATTTTTAAAGAGAAAAGGTAGCAAAAAGAAATTTAAAAAAGTTTAAAAAAAAGACTTATTCCTTTTCATTTCTTTCAAAATAATCTTTGAAGAATATTAACATACAGTATATTTTAGGCAACTTTCTTAAATTTGACAAAATACGAAAAATCGGAAAATAGTAACAGCAAATTATAATTGAAAATAAAAGTAATAACAACTATAATAATAATAATAATAATAACAGTAATAATAATAACAATAATAATAATTAATAATAATAATAATAATAATAATAATAATAATAATAATAAATAATGATAATAATAAATAATGATAATAATAATAATAATAATAATAATAATAATAATAATAATAATAATAATAATTTCAATAATAATAATTTCAATAATAATAAGGATGATATTAAAGCAATTTTTCATTAATAATAATTAGTAATTTTGACAATTCAAAATTTTATTTTCTCATTGTGAAACAAATAAATGGGAGAAGAAGGGAAAAATCAGTAGGAAGTTGAGAAAATGCGTCATATTGCCTTCTTTACTAGCAATTTCCAATTCCTTCTTCTTATAATTAATTTTTTTTTTTTGAAAGAATTTTACAGTAACATTTTCGACATTCTTATAAGTTAAAATTTTGAAGAAAAATGACATAAAGTGGTATTTATTGGGTTTTTTTAAAGCGATAGATCGTTGATTTTTGTGATGCAACAAGAAGGAAAACGTAGTAACGAGGAAATGGCAATACGTATAACTACTTTTTTGGCAAATTTTAATTTCAAAACAAATGAAATATGAAATAAACCAAGCAATTGCTTCTGTAAGTAATAATTAAAAAATATAAATCATTAAGCTGAGATAAAACAAATTTAAATTAAAAGTCAAAACATTCCAAGTAATAAATGGTAAAAACAAAAAAAACAATAGCAATAAAAATTTGAATTTGAAAATTATAATGATCGATTACAAATAGTATTGGCGTGTTCTTTCTTTATGAATTAAATTATATTTCGTGAAGATGTAATATGTTCATCGTGTTCTTTATCGTTATCGTTATCGTTATCATTATCACCATCACCATCTTCCTTATCAAATTTTTTAACTTCAATAGCATTTGCATAAAGTATACTACGTGGTATCTGTATGCGTGCTATATTTCGACCATATTCATCAAATGCGTCAGAAATTTCCACCTTTGCTACTGTTATTTCAAATGGTTCTTTTGATGTTACCGCTAAATCAACTATTTTGCTGCAATAATTTTTATAAATATTTTTTTCAAACATTCACAGTGGAAGGGAAGGAAGAAAGAAGGAAAAAAAGAAGGCATTCAATAAGTCAGAAAATAAAACAAATAAATGACGCGTTAAGAATATAAAGGGAAATATCTTCCCAAACAGACATTTTAAATTTGCTATTTCAATAAATTGTCAGTAATAAATTGTCAATTAAATTTGCTATTTCAATAAATTGTCATAAATTGTCATTTTCAATAACTATTTCAAATCGTTTCTTTTTGTATTTAAATTTTAATTATTTTAGAAAAAAAATGCATTATATTATACGTCAAATTCGTTTTCAGTTATTTCTCAAAAATTTATTCGAATTTAATATTATAATTTTATTATTTTCAATTGCAACTAATAAATTGCTACTTACTTATTAAGCTATCAAAGAGAAAGAAAAAAGAATTAAAAGTCCGTCATTTATATAATTTTCAGTGCAATCAGATAAAGTATACTTTCTTCTGCAAGGAGGAAAATTAATAAAATTATCCTTTCCATTCTTTTATTGGACGATCAATGCTTATTGAATAAGCAAACTTATTTTTACTGTTTATTGTACGAGTAAAGTGAAGGTGTCAGCTAGCAAGGTTAATACCTCCTTGCTAATTTTGCATCTTTTGATCTTCCCGTGCTTACTCGTTGCTTACGTAATTCATGAATTATTTTATGTTTGCTTCGTGTTCTTTCCATTAATTCATCAAATAATTGAACTTGCTTTTCTGCTTGTATCATTTGACTGGAAATTGAAATTAAAATGATTAAATGTAAAATGACCAATAAATCTATTTCGTTGTAAATTAAAAATTTTTTGACTTTAATTATATTAAGCGCTAAATAATTTATTGAAATATCTTTTTGAAAAAAAAAATACTTTCGTCGTGCATAATGACGTATTACAACAATAATAACAGTTACGATGAAAATAATTGGTGCCATTACGACTAAAACTATTCCAGCAATTTTTAAAACTCTGAAATATTTCAAACTTTTTAGCACAAAATTCTTTCGTAATTGAAAATGAATTTGTTCAATTTCATTTGTTTGTGAAAAAATTTGCAAAAGTTGAAGATTAGGTAATTGTATGGAAAATTTTAAAAATCAAAAAACATGTAAAAAAAAAGCAAATATTTATTTGAAATTATTATATTAGGAGGTTAGAGGTCACCATCCTCAATGTTAACCAACTGACAACTGCCAATGCATGATTTCACGATCACTTTAAATCGATCCGTTCCTAATCGTCCGTTCCTCACATAAAATCAAAATAGCAACCAATGCAAACGCAGCAATGTTTGAATTGAACAAAATAAATTTTAGTTTTAAAAGTAATCAAAACTTTTTAAATATGTAAATTTAGAAATGATCAAGTGGCATTTTCACACAAACACCTACGATATATTCATTCGTACGTTAAAGTTCCGCCGTAAAATTAGCTTACTTATCGTAATTTAAATAAAAAGTACGTTTTGTTAGTAAAGAAAATTTTTTTTCTTTTGAATTAATTGAAATTTCCATAAGGTATATATGCAAGTTTTTTCCATTCCAACAAGCAATATAAACTCGCTAATAGAAAGTTTGTCATTTTTACGGTGTCAATAGGCTTGTTTGGTGATTTCTCATACTTGTAAATTTGCGTGGGTAGTTTAATACACAAAAAAAATGCATTACAGAAAATTGATGATGGAAAAATTCAAAAAAATGGTTTATTCTATAATCGTATTCATTAAATCAATAATGTTAATTAGTATTTCAACTAATTAGTGGATGGATTTGAATGCTAAATTTGTTACATTTTCAATATGAAATATCGTGTGCATAAGGATAATTAATACGTCACATTCACGTATTGCTCTAAACATATATGTAATTGAAAAATTTTAACAGCAATTATTGGATTCTTTTAATTAATAAAAATGGAAATATATGAAAAAAAAAAGGAAAAAAGTTATCCAAATTTTTGTCGTAATTATAAATCAAAATTGCAGAAGTTACGTCAAAAAGAGATACGTAATGCGGCAGCAGTTAGGAAGGAATCTCTACCAGGTAGTTTATCTATCAATTCAATTACTCTCATTTATTTGATTTTTTCACGCTTTAATGTGAGAATTTTTATGTTACGTAATATTAAATATAAGAATTTCATGTTGCGTAACACTAAAAGTATTAGACGTTATTTTCCGTTTGATAAAGAAACAAAAGTAATTTTATTTAATTTTTTTTTCAAAAAGGATTAAAATTGAAATGGAAAAATGTTTAGGTAAACAAGAAAACCGAAAAGGAAAAGAGAGTGATGAGAAGTCAAGCAGAGATGAGAAGAGTGATTTTTTTAGCACATTTTCCTTGAGAAGTAGGCGTGAGAGAAAGCAAAAGAAAAGAGAAAAAGCAAGTGAAAGTAAAAGTAAACGAGAGAGGAAGAAAAGTACAGAGAAGAAATCAACGGTTTGTCATCCTTCATTTTCAGTAATTTTCTTAAATATGCTAAAAATAACTTATTATTTAGCACAGGGATATACTTTTACCTTGTCTTACGTGTGTGTGTGTGTACACGTATTTGACTTTATTAAATTTAAACAACCACTCATATTTCAGGTCAATTAGCATTATTAATTGTTAAATTAAATAAACTTAGCATTCTAAAATTTTTCTTAATATATTAGCGGGAAAATGCTAGCGCCTAATAACCTTAATTTCTGAATGCAAAAGTTACAATGTGAAATTTCGATTTTACAAATTTCGATTTTTTTTTCGATTTTTTTTCACAATGTAAAATTTCGATTAGTTGCAGGAAGAAAAATCGACAAGAATGAGGAAAAAGAAGATAAGGGAATTTCCGGTTACCGATGAACAGAAAGAAAATTATTTGAACTTTTTATTGGTTACTTTAATTTATTAATTTTTAGTAAATTTATAGTAGAAAGAAATAAATTTAAGCTTTTCACTTCTCAAAATTATTGAAAATGAAAAAAAACTTAACGCATAATTAATATAATATATTTGAGGGAAAATAATTATTTAAATTGAACAATACGTAAATTAATAAACGAAAAATTTTGCAACAAATTACGTTTATAATTGAAGATTAGTGAAATTAAACATTTTATAAAATGTAAATTTCTTTAATTAATTTGATTCTATGAATTTTGTTGAGGAAATATTTGGAGTTGGTGTAGAAGGAATCATAAAACAATATCAAACTGATCTAAAAACCTACATCCCACCGAACATGTCGCATATGGCATTTGATAAAAATATGAAAAAAAATCGTTACAAAGGTTTGTTATTATCTTTTTTTTTTATCTTAAAAAAATTTAACTTAAAATAAGTTTCTTTTAACTCGAATGTTTAACGCGTGTTAGTTTAGTTAATTAGATTAAAAATGCCAACTTAAAAAAATAAATTTAAATTTGGAAACTCTTACAATACTAAATGATAATTTTTAATTACTTTAATCAATTTTCAATTATTTTTCAACTAGTGATAATAGCTGCACTTTTTAAACAATCCTCAATTAGTAGTGATAAGATCGTCATCATTTGCATATATGCTAATTATCACTAAGATGTGCTTATCATGTAATCAAATCAATAATTGTGATTGTAGAAAGCAAGAAAGACGAAATAATAAGAAGTTGAAATGTTGTAGACGTTCTATGCATTGATGAGACACGTGTGATATTGCAAGATAAACAGGATGATTACATTCATGCAAATTACGTTAGAGGCGATCCACTCCTCAACTCTTTCATTTGCACTCAGGTAAACCAATAATTATTTTCATTAATTTTCAACAAATATGCAAATTATTCGCTATTCTTTTTTGTTAAAAATTTTTTTGTTGCCATTAATAACACAAATATTCGTAATTTTAAAGTAAAAAAAAATGTTTATTTTACAAATTTTGTCAAAATTATTTATTAAATAAATTTATTATTTAAAAAATATTCATAAAAAAATGCATTAATTTATTTGTTGAAAGTAATTTTTATTGTCAAAAAAATTTTAGTTGTAACTTTTGTTGAATGATTGCTTGCAGGGTCCATTGGAAATAACAGCAAATGATTTTTGGATTATGATAATGCAGGAGAAAGTAAGTAATATTGTTATGCTGTGCAATATTATTGAGGCTGGAAAAAATAAATGCTATCAATATTGGCCACAAGATGCTGGCTCATCGCTTAAATTTGGGGGTTAATTAATTTCAATTTTTTTTAATAATTTAAAATTTTCATTTATGGTGCTTAATAATTGGCTGTATGTTAAATCAAATAATTCATATTGCAAATGTTACCACTTAGATTTCTTATTTAGTAAATTAATTATGTTGTTATTTGCAAATTTTAGCAAACATATTAGAAGGAATAAATTAATGGGATATTTTAAAGTTATTGCAGTAATTAAGGTAGGCGAGTGCAAGAGCATAATGATATTGTGTTGTAGATGTGAAGGTGACATGTTCTGAAGTTAACGATAACAAAGATACAACTTTTATAATAACAATATTACAAGCTGAAGATTCAGATACTCGCCTGACCATTAAGCATATAAGATGGAAAGAATGGTACTCATCTTTTTCTCTTAAAAAAAAATTTAATTCTGAAAAAATGGTATTTGATACTTTCCAATATGTTTTTCTCTCTCTCTCTCTCTCTCTCTCTCTCTTTCTTTTTAATTTTATAATTTATTGAAGGCCTGACAAAGGTGTACCATCGAGTACGCTAGCTCCATTTCGAATATTGAAAATAGTACGACAATCATTGAGTCGCGCTACAGTTGTTCATTGTTCCGCAGGTATCGGTCGTACCGGCTGCATAGTTGCTATTGAAATGGCTCTGCAACAAATTCTATCCGGAAAACCGCTATTTCTTATCGATATGATTAAAAGATTGAGATGTACAACTTCTCTTTTTTATTTCGCTTTTTTTTCTTTTGAATTTAGATTATATGAAATTGCAAATGAAATGAACACATTTAGCACATCTATAGCAATCATTAATTAATATTAAAGTTAAATATTTTGACAGTATTAATTATTACTAATAAACTTCAAATTTTAGTGCATTAATTTTTAATTTTTTCAGGAAAAGAAAGTTTTCAATGTATTTTTTAATTGGCAAATTAATTAGTTAATTATTACAATGAATTTGTTGCAAATGATATTATGAAAAAAATGAATTATTTTCTGTGACTTTCTCTTTTTTGAATGATTTGAAGACTAATTAAAGTAAATATTTGCTGCTGTAATTAGCAATGCGTATGAGTGCTGTTCAAACCGATGAACAACTTGTGTACGTCGTACGGTGCTTGATTGCATATGCGGAAGCCTGTGGATTATTCAACTTAAAACCTGAATTGCAAGAGGTATCCTCTTTCTTTATTTTAATATTTTCTATGATAGTAATTGAAAAATAAAACGTTAACCTATCGAATATTCTACGTCGTAAATGATAACAAATTTATTTATAAACAAATTATTTGAAATTATTGTGTATTAAATAAAGAAACATTTTTTTTTGTCTAGAAAGCTGATAAATTCACCGATGATTATAACGGTATGTTAGCAACGAGAAAAGCTGCAAAGGAACATAAAGTTACGGTACCACCGGAAGCGGAACGGACTGACGAAAAAGCAGCAGCAGGAGTGAAGACGGAAGAGAAAAAAGAACCATCACAACAATCAATGCAAGAGCTCCCAAAACGTAGCACGCCAATCTTAGGACCGGAAATACCAAAAATAGAGCAGAAGCAGGCACAACCAATACAGATATCTGAAAACGGGAAGCAACTGCAGAAAGTTGGAGAACCGCTATCACCTTCCGCTGGTGTGGTACCACAGTTTGTGGAACCAATTCAATCACCATCGTCACCTCTTCCTGTTCCGTTAAATCAGTTCGAGAAACCTATGCAACCAGTGTTACCACCTCTTGTTGTTCCAATTCAACAACGACAACTATCACCCACCGTTCAACAATCACAACCGGTAGAAAGGATTGAGAAACAGGAACAGCCTCAACCGGTACTAATAGCTTCCGTTGTTCCCACGAAGCAGTTGTAGAGAAAAAAAGACATCAGCAGTTGCGCAGATTGCTGCGAACGAAAACAACCATTATGATCAACACTGCCAGCATAACAATCATTGATAATTGTGTAACGGTTGTGATAATCCGGAATCGTAGTAATTTCCGATATTTTCTACTCTTTCAGTAATTAGCAATCAATTTATCATTAAAATTAGCGATATTCCTAGCATCAGCTTATCATTGCAGTCAACTCCGAATCAGGCTCAGAGTCCGGAAAAACCGATCCAAATGCCGTCGTCGGGAACAGAATCGAACAAAATACCAAATGCTACAAAGAGGTAAGAAGAAAGAGAAAACAGGCTGGAACAAATGAATGATAATACCTTACAAGAAGGATGAAAATAAATAATCATTGCTTGAATTGAATTCAAAATTACATGATTCATCAAATAAAATTACAGTAATTTACAAATTTATAAAAATTTTTCTAAATTGTTATAGCAGAAATATCTTTTAATCACTTTATCTTATCATTCGTAAATTAAACCCTTTGTGTTATTTCATACTATACCAATTGAACTATATCATTAGATTAGCTAAATTTAAATTTTGTTTCACATGAATCAATTTTGCTAATTAATTTGCATAATTTAATTTATTTTGGTATTTTATGTTTTAAAAAAAAAATGAGCAATTACTCGTGCGGCAGCATTAATCGCTCATCGAGCAGCAATGTTAAGCAACTGTCATTCAATCAGATATATGACAGTTAGCTTAAATCATGAAATATCAGCTTATCAGTCAGTACTAATTAATTAGCAATCAACAGGTGATAACCGATTTAATAAATAATAATTATCGACTAAGCAACTGATATCAGCTAGTTAGCAAAAATATGTATATAATTTTTTTTTATACATCCATTTTTGACGTCAATAGGTAAATTAATGTAAATTAATCCAATTTATTGGAATTTGATTTTTGTCAAAAAAAATTTTTATAAAATATATTGTATATTTTGTGTTCCTATTTTCTCTGCCAATTTCTCAACGATTACAAATTATTGTTGGGAATTGGGAAAGGCGGTCAGAATTATAATTAAATTTATAATTTCCATTTTTCATGGAAATATAAAAATTAATGTTCCATCACAATTTTTCCTTGCAACTTAAAAATTAATTGAAATTATTTTTTTTTGTTAGAAAAAAATTGATACGGCGCAGTTGTTCATTGCTTTATTTATTCAAATGTTTACAGGTTATTGAATTACATAAAGTTTACATTTCGTTATTTGTTTTCCATTGTTTGACCTCCTCTTCTTTAACTTCTTTCCTTATCACAGTATCCCTGATCTTTCACAAATTTATCATCGAAATTATCAGTGATTGATCCATTGTTTACTATCGTCGGCGAAACTTTGAGTATTACTATGATTGTTATTTTGATTGTTGTAATTTTCCTTGTATTCTTTCCTTTGCCTTTTATTTTGTACATCTAAAATTTTTAATTTTTTAAATTAATTTAAGACGCTTAGCATTGTGATGTACTTAGTATGAGAGGAAGAAAAGAGAAAGAGGCGAGAGAGAGAGAGAGAGAGGAAAACATCATAAAAACTCCTCTTTCACATAAAAAATACGAAATAATTGTTTTAACAATTTAAATTAATTAATATATAAAAATAATTAAATTATTATTATTTCTTAAACTGATCCATCTGATCGCATAGAATTTATCAAATTATCCAATTTTTATTTAGCAGTTAAATTATCAGTTTTAATCTTTTGTTGTAAAATACGAATAACGACATAACTATCTTGCCTACTGATAAATTTTAAAAGATAAAAAATGTTGCTTACTTTCTGGAAGCATACCAATATGAAGACATCGCTTCATGCGACAACTGCGACATATTTTACGATAACCGGTAGCTTAAAATCAATAGTTAATTAGGCATTTGTAATTAAGCATTTTGTAAAATATGTTACTATTATATGTATTTATTGTATTAAAATTTTATTTATTTTTTCAAACAAAAAGGAAATATATCACATGTTTTTTTTACTTTTAAAATGTATTGAGAAATTAATTGTAAAAATTATTTTAAAATGAAAATGAAGGTTTTATTAGATAGCAAAATATTTTCCTAATGCAGTCATTTTGAAAATTTATTGAAATGATCAGTTACCGTAATTTAATTTGACGTCACAACGCTGTGATCGTTTGCATGTGTAACTTTTTTCATCGCTTACCGTTCGTCTGAAACAGCCACTGCTACTGCTATTGTAAAATTGAACAGTAATTTAAAATTTAAAAATGTTATTGGAATTTACAATTATGTTTCAGTCCGATCTTTAGCACATTTAAGGATAAAACTCGATTGTATAAAACTTAAGGATTTCTATAGAAATTAAAAAAACTAATATAATTTAAAATATTTAGAGCAATAAAAACAAAATTAAGTAATCAAATACTTAGAGTGACATTTTAATAAAGAAATATTAAAATGTTTCATTCAGTAAATTTGCAAACGTGCATTACTCCAATTTTTTAAGAAAATAAAAATTTTTGTAAAAAAGAATTGACCGGAAAAATGCAGCGCAAGCGGCACATGTTTTGGCTCCAAAATGCGATCCGTTAGAAGCAGCAGCAAGGCAAACCTGACACAGCTGCTCACCGGATGCTTTCCGTGCCGCTGCCGCAGGTATCGGTTGAGGTGCAGATTGCTGCGGAATGGAAGAAGTTGGTATTGCATTAGAAGTATCAAATGATAATAATGAATAACTGAAAGTTTTAGGCAATGAAATTTAATTGAATTCTTATTCGAATGATAATAAAGCATTATCACTTCATCTCTTACTAACGTGTCATCACCGAAAAATAAAATTTGCTAAGAAATTGATTAAATCTTACTAAAAAAACTTGCTATTTAAAGCAAAATAAAAAAATATTAAAATAAAGCTTAAATAGTTTGAAGTGAAAAAAGAACTTTAAACCAAACAAATAAATTTGAACATTTGTTATTTTAATTGCAAATGTTAGAGTTGAACAATTTCAACAATACATTTTATACTGTGGTTTAATAAAAATTAACAGGGATACTGTAGTTAGAAAATGGTAATAGGATGTACTGTAAACCGGGAAACGGTAACGTAACATATTCGAAAAGATCCGGTAGGGAGGGAGAAAGAAATTTTTAAGAAACAAAAATGAATAGTTTATTTCTGTGAATGGTAATCAATTGTCACCGTTCTTGGGAACTAAATAAAGTAAGTTTTTTCATTCAAAATTTGATTTATTATTATTTTTCACTTTTTTAAAATTAAATGAACCAAAAAAAAATAGTCTGATCTCTTACTCAATGACTTCTAACTTTATTTGTTTCATTGCAGTACGAGTTTTACCAATTCATCAAATCAACAACTGCCTCCTTCGTGTTTATTTCTATTTTAAATTTAAAATCCCCAAATTTACAAAAAGAAGATCAAAGTTATATCTATTAATTGGTGAAAGTTGATTATGTTTAAAAATGTTTAATATACCTTTGTTCTGCTGGAAGCCTTGTTGGTAGTGGTACAGTAAAATCTTTAACTGCACAAGAATGTGAGGTTGAATAAATTGGAGCAGCTGTTGTTATCATTTGTCGAACAGGTACAGGTAAACTGGTAAAACTGCTCCTAGAATCCTAAAATAAACTTGCATCGTTTAATTTTTAAAAATAGTTTTTTTTTATTTCAAATTTATTTTAAAAGATAAAATGCAATATAAATAAATAATAGAGTTGTGATAGTCTTAAAGGTTTTCAGTACGATGATGTATAATTAACACTATGATAGGCTTCTATCGAATTGCTCAACCTAAAATAGATCCCCATCAGCTATTCTAGTGTCACTTATGGCGTCACAAATAACCTAACTGATTGTCATCATAAATCATTTCATTGATAGATGATGGTAGCAGCTTAACATGGGAATTTCATATCTCAGCTAAAAATTTTCATCATAGGACGCTACTACTACTACAATCAAATAGGCTACTAAATATTAGCCTTTTAAATTTATGGTTAAAATCGATGATTATTTAGTATTGATTAAAATACCGTACTAAATGTTGTACCGGAATTTGTGATAATGGTACAATGCAGTGTGGTCCTGTGAAATTACTACTAACAGTTTGTTCAATGTTAGTGCGAAATGTTGGATCATAATCCCAAAATAAGAACGATGACGTGGTAGCGTCACGTATAGGATCACGTAAAACTGGAATCGATGCATTTTCAATAGGATGATGATAATGATGATGGTGATATTCATCACTTTGAGATAAGGTAAAACCACGTTGCCAAATGTGTCCGCAATTCCTATTGTCCATTTCTTTTCTATTTTTCTTTTTTGTTGTAGAAGTTTTGGAATTTCCTAAATTTAAATATTTCATATTAATTCCACCCAATTAGAAATGTACCATTAAAAGCATTTCCATTTCCATCTCACATATTTTTTTATCAATTATAATTATATTTAAGAGAATTAAATACATTTGAATACAATTAATTCCACACCATTTAAATAGTAGTATTATATGTTTTAAAATTTAAAATTTAAAAATAAACAATAAAAAAATATGTGATTTGATAATTTTTTAAAAATTTAATTCAAAGTTTTAAATTCTCTAATACGACGTATAATTCCATATTTTTCATTTATTTATTTGTTTATTTTTTGACCAAATAGTTTTAGCAATTGTTTATTTTAAGCGATAGTAATAACAACTTTTAGTAATATCCATTTAATTAATTTATTAAAATATACCTAAAAAATTCATTGTGGTATTTCACAGTTTAAAAATTAATTTTTATGTGTACATTCCTTATTTGTTTATTTACTCATTATGTACAAGGTGTGTGTGTGTGTATTGTTAAACACTACAAATTCTATGAGTTCCATGTTGAATACAATTTTTGTAGTTCAGGTAGTTGTAAAGTGGCAAGCAATATGTATTGCAGTAATACTACAACACTTCAAATTAGCGACGTATTAAAAGATTAATTTGCTTGCATTAACTATTACACAACCAATTCATTTTATTAGTATTTTTTTTAAAAAAAAAAGAAAGGCCTAAAAAAACTGCAATTTAATAATTAAAAATAATAGGAAATGAAAAAAGTAAGTAAGGCAGTGAGGGAGCGAAAAGTGTTGAAATATGCCTTAGTAACATATTGCAATCTGTTAGGTTGTTATGCATCAGGCAGTAAGTAAGTAGTAAAATGTTAGTTACTACTACTATTAACAATGTGCAGGTGTTAATGAAGTTACCTTTAATTATGCAAAAACATAATTATAGGCAAAATAAGAAGAAAGCGTGTAGATAAATAAATGTATCAATTATTTAGGTAATGAGAGGTACAAACCTATTTCAGAAAGAGAGAGAGAGAAAGAGAGTGCGGTAAATTTCTGTGGGCTTATATGAAAGTATTATATTGCTTATGCTATTTATTTCACAAATATTACTTTTATTTAATTAAAAAAGTGTTTGCCTTGGTATATTTGAATTGATATGAACAACGTTACGTATGACTTCCAATCAAATTTTTTACACATATAATTTTTTTTTTAAAATAAAGTTTAAATCTTTTAAAATTTAGTTTTATTATTTCTAGTAATTTTTTCAAGGTTTCCTTCTTACCAGTTTAAATTTTATTTCTAATTTCATTTGTTAGTATAACATCCATCCTGCTACTATCACATTAACGATGTCATTTCATAAGTTAGCAGTTAATTTTTGGTTTGACCGTACTGTCGCAATTTCACAATATTTTCATTTATGATTTATTTCATTTTGCTACGTAATTCATTCCTTTAGTTTTAGTTTAAATTTAAAAAAAGAGAGCTTAAAGTTCCCACAGGTATGATACGGGAAATTGAATGATAAAAAGCATTAGAGTAAGTAAATATATTAATTGGCTGATATATTTCATTCATTCGTATTAAGCTTTATACTTCTTTTTACGCCTTCAATGTGGAGCTTCAGGTAATTTTAAAATAGGTAATTTTTGAAATTTAAAAAAAAATTGCTAATGGAATTATTGGGAAATTCAGTGTGTGCATGACGAATTACTCGTTTTATTTCAAACCGATCATATGTGCTGATGAAATGTTGAAGTGAAATTTAAAAAGTAATCAATTGTTGTAGAAGTTTATCTGAAAGTTTCAATTAGCTTCAAATGTTTCATTGCCGCACTTTTCAATTTATTCCACACATTTGCAATTAACTTAACAACTCCTTCAGTGTGATGTATTTTCTTTAAATTCACCTATCCGAATGCACTTTTCATAATGTTTTCCGCCTAATAAAGGTATGTTGCGGTAATTATGTCATAATCTTTGACAAAACTCAGATAACTATTTGTGCAAATTTCTTAATTTCAATATTTATTAAAATATTTCAAATAAATAATTAAACATTTTTGCATGAAATTTTTCATAAATGCACCTGTTCTTTTTTTCTTTCTCATAGCCCAAATTAATATGTCTAAAATGTTTGTGCAATTGCAACAGGTTGATTTCATCACCTAAACTGTTCCAATAATTAGAACTCATCCATTTACGATTATTTTTTAACTTTATTCCCATAACACATATGCATATACTGAATTATTAATAGCAAAATTTATCATTTAAATTTTTGCTATATTAACAAAATATCATTTAAATTTTTGCATGTCAGCAAAATTAATCATTTAAAATATTAATGGAATTTGTTGCAAGGAGGAAAAAAGCGTTTTTGAATTTATTTCAAAAAAAAATTTAATGAATAGATGCGTTTTTCTTCTTTCCATTCTTTTTTGATTTAAGCATAAAGTTTATAGAAATTGGCGAAAAAACTTTTTAACGATGGAAAAATCATTCAGACTTAATGTGTAAATTGCGCATAATAAAGGAAGGCTTTGATTAATAACAAAGGTAACGATGGGAATTGTTGAAATGATAAAGTAAGTTGCCAAGGAGACAAAGTGATTCAGTTCGATCAAATAAGTATTTCTTATAAATAGCAAAATAACCTTATTTTGTATAAATTTTCAAATTATCATCTGTTAGAATAATGGATGATGGATTGATCGCTTATCACAAAGTGATTGTGTAGATATTTTTAAAGGTCAAAGGTTAATATACATTATATTTGTGTATATTAATTGCAGTGTGTAATAGAAAAAAGTAAGTAAACATTTACCTGATAACATTTGACGTCTACCTATTAAATCAACGTATTAAACTTTTTTAGTACAAAGAATTTTTAAAATGCAAAAAATTTCAACAACACTTTTAAAGGAAGAGGGAGAGAGAAAGAGAGCTACTTGAATGTTTGAAGGTATGTAAAGTTAAATTTGAAGTGAAAGGATGGACTGCAAGTGTCGATAATTATCACTGATATCTCAACAAAGTAAGTATTTCATTAACACTCATTTCGATTAGCTAAGTTCAATAAAATTGGAAATCATCGGTAGCTAAGGAATGATAGGTGCGCCACAAAATTTTATTCTTAAAAGCCTAAAGAGTGTGTAGCATTTCATTTTTCATCACTCAGTCCTTTGGTGGAAGTAAAACTGTAAGGAATTGATAAAAGGGAAAAGTGAACTGATAAAAGGGATGATATTAACTACACTTTTGTGTTTAAAGTTTTTGGAAGATACTTAAACAAGGAATATTTGCTCTATCAGCTGGAAAAGATTTCATTTAACTTATTACGTAAATTGTCCGTATAGTTTGCGTGTTATAAGTTAATACACCATAGTTGAAAGATTTTACAAATTTATGAAGTGGCATTTTAACAAACTTTGATTTCTCAGAGAGATGCAATTGCAACAACTTGAATATAATAAATCATTTAAGCCAATAACAGGTATTTTCCGTATAAAATAAAAACGACAACAGCGAAACAGTAAAGACTATCAGGTAAAGTATGCTACTAAAATTCATTTCAAAGTATTTTGATCAGCGCAAAACAGTTCAGTTAGACAATAATAGATGTAGCAAACAGGTCGCCTCAAAATTTCATCGCTTTCAGTCTATTCATAAAGTTATGGTTGTAAACAGTTGCATCCTTTTTTATTTTTATTTGATTTTATTTTTCAGTTTTAAAAATTTAATTTTTTAAATAATTTTGCAAAAAGAAATACAAAGCAACAAATAGATAAGTTATGACGTTGATGAAGTACTATTATTTTGCTAATATTTTAGAAAATATAATTATTTTAATTAAAATAATCCATGACAGGTATGTTCAACGAAAATACTAAAAAAAAAGGTATAAAAAATAGCAAACACGGATCGACGTTTCACTGTAACGCAACGGATCGACGTTTCACTGTAACGCAACGGATCGACGTTTCACTGTAACGCAATGGATCGACGTTTCACTGTAACGCAACGTTAATAGTTGTTTGCTTTTGAATTTAAACTTCAATTCGTCATTTGCTGTGATGTTTTGATATTCGACGAGTTCATTCATCTAAATGAATTCTTTAATTTTTTTAAATATTTGAATACAATTTTTTTTTCTCAAAATCATTGAGAGGAGTTCATAAGTTAAAAAAAAAAGTGAAACAATGCGTCAATGTTATCTTTCCCTTTTCGCAAACTTATTTATTCTACTTAATTCGTCTCCTTCACTCCACAAAAGTATAAAGTTTTGGAGGGGAAAATTGAGATTAAATAAAATGTTCGTATTAATTAACTCATTATATATTAAAGTAAGCTAATGACGTATAACACGTGTAAGCTGTCAAGTTTTTCAGTATTTAACAAAGTGTTAATTTTCTAAAACATACATTTAGGTGAAAAAGCTTTCAACAACAATAGTTTGAGAAGCTTCACTTTTTATTGTTGACGTTGGTGCCGCCCGATCAGTAAACGAAGATCGGAATACTCGCTGAAAATTTTCAGCATTTGTTGCATACAGCAAATGGATTTGCGGCACAACAATTAATGTGCGGAAAGAGATGGATGAGATTCACAGCAAAACAACTGCATATATTCGAAATCGAAATACAGAATTGAGCAGATTAAATAACCAAAATGGAGACCTGAAATTTATTCAGTATTGTGGTACAATGTTCAGTTCATTCTGATCATTACATGTAGACAGTAATTATTCAAATAGTCGTTGAAAATTTCATAAAATACTTTGAGGATCTTTTAGTCTTACTTGGAATAACTTTTCTCAAAAAGTTAAATTGTTGAAAAAAGAGAAACAAGCAAAAGATAAGTGGTAATTTATAAGAAAAGAAAAAAATGCAAATTTAGACTGACAAATTAACAAGAAGGAATGTTTAAATAAAAATATAAAATTAATTTAATTAGCTGTTTGCCAGTAATTATTAAAATAGGCGATGAAAATTTCACAGAATACTTTCAAAATTAACAGAATGAATTTAATCTATTAATGAAAATATAATGAAATTTAATAAGAATTGAACAAAAAAAAAACGTTATACTCAATTACTCGTACATATTTGATATTTGAATAATTAAAATAATTTTTCATTTGCTTTTCTCAAATATTGTGGCAGTTAATTCATATTTTTATTTCACTAAAAGTTCAAATAAAAAATTTTAATTTTTTGAAAATCAACTAAATCCAAGGATATATTTTCTTTGATTCAAACTTTTCATTCGAGTTCCGGAGAGTGTTAAGAATGAGGAAAAGTGTTTCCTGGAAAATCCTCATCGTATTTCTGGATCAGATCGATTAGAGCAATCAGAAATTAATTTGAAATAATCGTTAAAACATCATCTATGGAGCTAACTGACCAACATGCAGCATGAAATATGACTACGCATAGTACCAGACGTGTTACACGATGATAACGAGTGCGTGATTTCGACGTACGCTTCATTCATTTACTGTTATGAAGAGCTTCTTGCAATTTCTTCAGAACATGATAATTAAAATAAAATTGGTGCAACATAAACTGAGATTGATAAAAACGTAACATACCTGATATGTTTCCATCACTCAATTTAATTTGTTCAATTTCTCACTGAAATTTAGCATTAGCTTTGTGAAATGAAAAATGTGACATATTAGGTAAATTCTAAATTAATTAGAGATTTCAGGTATGATATGAATAACTTGTAGTGATATTAAACAAACGTGCAAACCATCGGGCACTTGTTAAGCTAGGCCATCTAGCATACAAATAGACCTGTTAAGTCATGCAGTACCGTACGCCTGTAACTCCGCGCTATAGACAGAGCGGAATGGCTGCGGGAAAAGCAAAAAGTCAAGCAATAACACTTAATAATATCTCTATGTAATAGTTCCGATAGCGTACGCATATCGTCGGACAACATATAGCACAATAACGATCTACAACTAGTATTACCACGAATATCACACTCGTATACTTACCTGAAATTACACCTCGTACCACCAAAAGTTATACTGAAATGAAGGAAATGAAATTTTCACATACTAATGCTATGGAATTAATTAAATGAGCACAAATTTGTTGAATTAAAATGGACGGTTAAATAAGAAACAAAAGTGGGAAATGAGCAACTAAGATTTTCAATTATTGTCCGTAAAATTCTCAGCATTTTTTCCTTTTAATCTAAAGCGAAGTGCTGACGTATATTGAAGCGTAGTCCTACAAAGTTTCGATCCAATTCTCGCAATTTTTATGGCAAGTCATTTCTTTGATTTGTTAATAGAAGTAGAAAAGCAGACCGTTCCGGAATGATCGGATAAAAGGTTAAGTAAGCAGTTAGGTTGGGCAAAATAAAATTCAACCAAATTTTGACAAAATAAAGTTGAAATAAAAAAAAGATTAAATATTTTTCCTAATTTGACTAATTGTCCAAGAAAATTCAAAGAAAAAGAGGAAGAACGTGGAAAAGGCTTTCAAGATTACCATTTCATTAATTGAATCTTAAATAAAAATTTTAAAACAAGATGAAATAAGTTGGATTAGTGGTTTTAATTTGATTCTTCCTTTCTTTATAATTTTACTTTTTAACAAAATAATTTAATTCCTATCATAAAAATGTTAAATGACACGCTGGGTGATAGAATGTTAATAATTTCCGCGTGTGAAAAATGTTTTGTCTAAATTAATCGCATTCTCAGATTTATTAATAAATCTTCTTTTATTTGTTGTACGGAATTGGTCAGTTGAAATAAAACAAACAAACAAACAAACAAACAAACAAACAAACAAACAAACAAACACACACACACACACACACACACACACATGGAAAATTTATATTCTATTTTGGGAAATGATTTTACTATGGAATTATGGTGCGGAATAATTATGCAACAGTGTAATAGGCGACAAATTAATCTATGGGCTTACTTTCAACATTTTAATACAAAATTAAAAATTAAGACTACACAGTTAAAATTGTAATATAAAATTGTACTTTTTACAATGATAACTTTAAGATTATAAATTGTGCTTAATGAAAATTTATTTTATTTATCCGTTATTTCAGTGCCATAATAAATAGTACCGAAAATCCATCATTTATTATTTAGCTGTGCGGTTGCAACCGGAAGTCAAATTAGCCAAAAATATGGAATTAGCTAAACATAAACTGATATTGCAAACATTGGTAATTGATCGCATTAGCTAAGATAATAAAAATAATCAATAAATTAAAACTGCCAGAATTAAATGAATTCAAGTTAAAAATAATCGAATAGTTTGAATATTGGAATTGGAAAAAAAACCGGTGATATTCATTTTAGAGAGAGAATTGGTGTAAAATATAAAATTACAGGTGGATATTTGTACAAAATTTCACTTTCAATAAATTTCGAAGAAAAATTATTTTTTAATTATCGAAATTAGATAAATTATGCAGCACAATAGTGTGTAATGATGGAATTCAATTGTATTTTCCAATTCCCTCATTTCCTTCATCACTTCACTTCATTTCATCAAAATGCCTTTGAAAATAAAATGATTAATTTTAATTTGAATAATGTCAATCATTTTCTTTCCATTGTTGAAGGAAATAAAAATTTCACATACACACAAAAAAAAAGTTTAACCTTTAGCAATGAAGAGAAGAAGATAAATAGCACGTTAGAAAGAAGAGATAGCAAAGAAATTAATTAGATTAAAATAATGTGAATTAATGTGAACTGAGTTGATTAAATTGAAAAAAAGTTAAACATACACGTGCCAAAATAATCAAATACTGGATACGGTGGAAAGTGAATCTTAGTGAATTTGAAGTTTATTAATTAATGTTATTTCGGAAATATCTAAAACATTCAAGTCAAAAATTTAAATGGGATGGAGAAGATTTAGTCCTAAATAATAAATTATCAAAAACGTCCGATAGTTGGTATTTCTGAATAAAATTTTCGAAAAAATTAATGCTTCAATTGCCAAATCAATTCATTTAGTTCTCATTTCCAATTTAATTTCGCATTCATTGAAGTTATAACTGCATAGATTAACTGCATAAATATCTAATTGCATAGAACGTATTAACTGCGTAACGCATTAACTGCATAGATTAACGTATATTAACTGCATAGATTAACGTAAATAACTGCATAGATTAAGTGGATGAGATTTCAGGAACAATTTCATCGATCGAACTTAGCCTCTTTCGCCCGCACCATTTGGAATAAAAGATAAAAATGTAAACTTTGCTCATTCGATGTTAGTTGAAATTAATGGATAAATTGAAGAAAATGAGAAAACGATGTTTGTTTGTTTTTTCTTTAACTTAAAAATAACAGAAAAAATGTGCAACGTTTCTTTCTATTAAATCCAATGACCTAATTGATGTCACAATTTTTGACCTATTTCACATATTATAGAAAATGAGTGAGAAAATTTTGTAAATTATATTTATGCATTTACTTCAATAAATATTTTTAAAATAAAATTTGAACTTAAACATCTGTATCTTTTTTTGATAGCATACTATAAGCATGACAAGTTGTTGGAAGCTAATATAAAATTTGATGGAGAAAAATGCTATCTTTACCATTTCATCAATCAACATTTGCTTCTTCCTGTTCACTTTAAAATACTCTTCAATTCCCTTCAAAAAGAATCAAATTCCATTTCTATCAAAAATTGAAACTTCTCTTCGAGATCATTGATAATCGTATTACAATAATTAAGAAATTTTTTTTTGTTACATTTTCACCAACCTTTATTTTTTATATGATTACAAAAAAAACTTTTCAAATTTAATTACTTAATAGTTTGTATATTGAAAAAACAAAAAAAAAAATCATTCGACAGAATATTCAATTCTATCCAATCCTTTTTTTAACTTAAAGTTTATTCTATTATACTGTCACTTTCTTATCTTTCTTTTCCTTCCTCTCTCTCTCCCCCCTTTTCAACGTCATTTCAGGTGTTATTTTAAGTTGTTGTAAAATTAGACAATCATCTATTATCACATTTATTTTGAGACTTTGTCAGATAATACTATTAATTGCGAAATATGGAAAAGTCGTTTGATAGAAAAAACGCAGAAGAAATGTTGCATACAAGAACGATGCAACTTTAATTGTAATTTCTTTTAGTATTTTCATATTCTCAAATATCGCACAATCTTTTTAGCAATCTGTTGCTACTAACAAACCATAAATTTTTTGCTATTACTATTTTTCTAACACTTTATGTCTAAATTATTCTGCTTAATACCCTACAGTATCCTGTAATTATTTCAAAAATAGAAAAGAAAACAAAGTGTAACAGAGAGAGAGAGAGGGAGAGAAAGGGATGGTAATACCAATTTAAAAAATTAATAAAACGTAGCACTTCTTCATTCTCTTCGAGCGTTCGATTCCATGCTGTTGAATTTTGGAAAAATTAACAATGAAATCGTATAAACGCGTAAAAGTGCTTATTCTAAAATGGTTACGTTACTTTTAAAACTTGCGTGTAATAGGTAACGCTAAAGATACCACATCAGATAGGCAAAAAATCAAACAAAACTATAAGCCAATATTTTTTTTTTGATCAAATACAATTCAGATAACACACAGTCTCAAATATAATTCTCAAAGTTAATAATCAAAGTATAGCATATAGCAATTCCATAAAAATCTTTATCTTTTAAAATTACGATAATGAACGGACCTCGAATTGTGGAACGTACACTATTTAAACTCTCTTTGAAAACAAAGAAAGTTAAACAAGGTCAAAGGGCAAGCTTAAAACAATCTTTATGGTTATAAATTTACATACAAAAATAGATTTCGATTTTCATGACATTAAATATACGGGGAAATTAATTGTTGCTGTATGAGATGAGCAATTTCTGTCGTTGATTCATAGAATTTTTGGCATTGATGAATGATTCTGGTAGTTTTTCTTCTCTTCCATTTGTGTAATTTCTCTCTTTTCTCCTCACATTTCATATTAAATGTTTCGTTCGATTAAGCCTTTTTTTTTAAAAATTACTTTAACCCGAAATTTTTGAGTTAATTAAATTAGTACATAAATGATACGTTACAGTTCATTATTGTAGTGTGTGGTAAATGATAACAAAGCAATTAAAGCATAAAAATGGGAAGTATTAAAATTGATGCTTATCAGTTTAAGTACATTCAACTAAATTTTTTATTCCTTTTTTTTCTTAGTTCTTTAAAAATTTCTACCATATTGAAAGGAAAACAATGATAATTATTATCATCAATAGTAGTTATCATCATCTGTAATGTAATGTTTGTTAAGTGATGATGATGATGATGATGATGGTGATACTGATATCGAAATCACTATCATCTCTTTCGATTGTGATAAGACAAAATCGAATGCAATCATAACGAAGAAGAAGCATTTTTTCTTTTTCACATCCATTTTCATATTTTTACGTTTCACTGTTTTTTTTTTCTATTCACACAGAAATGGATTCAATTACTATTTCAGTTGAATATTTATTTGTGTGTAAAATGCATTGGTGCTATTGCGCTCACTTTTCGCTCACTACCTCTTTCCATTTAAAATATGACCTTTCACCCTACCTTACTCTACCTCACCTATACGTAGTAAAATCTACTTGAATGATGCAAATTTTTTGCGGAAAAATTTAATTTTGAAAATAAAAGAAGGTGAATTACATTTGTGAATTTCAAAATTCATTTTTATATTTCATAGCTATTTTTCAACAATTAACTAATATCACATGCCATTGTGTTTGTTTTGAAAAGTGCACATAAATCAATGATTATTCATTATTGAATGCCAATCGTAGTTAGAAAAAAAATGAGAATCGTTTGAGAAATTTTCATTTCTCTCAAATCATTGTAATAATTCATCACAAAGCAAATGTTGGTGGGAAACAACTGTCTAAAGAATGAACAGGTAATTGAAAGTAATCGATTAACTTCACCAGGTGATAGAAATGAAAATTTCTCAAACGATTCTTCAAAAGCATAACAAATCGTCAATTATGCAGTTACTGTGCTGTACGTTGCACATACGTTCATATTTCTGTAACTTAACATATTGTTAGAAATTTAACAAAATTTCTAATATCTTCTAAATTACATGACCTGATTTCCAATGATATTAATTAATGAAATTATTAACGAGATGTATGATTTTGAATTTCAAGATGATATTGCCATTGTGACAAAGCTTTTCTTACTAGTGGATAATTGTTAATACTAATTTGTTTTTATGTTTTCCATTTCAAATTTCTGTTCTTCCACGTGACATCACTACTGCACGCACACCTATCGAAGCATCAACTAACCTTGGGTGAAATAGGACAACAAGCTATCTTCAGTTTCAGGATCCAAATTTGTTATTTTACAAGTGCATAATAGTGGAGTAAGCTAAACATTATTATATATTCTTCTGAACACGTTCCTCAAAGACTTGTTAGCAATACCGGAAAATGCTGAGGGATGAAGATGGGAGGATGAAATTTAGCATCATTACGCTAATTTTTGACAATGTAATTAAATAATAGTGAAATGAATAATTAAATATTAGTTGAAAATTATAAATATTAGTCAATTATTATTATACCATATGAAAGGAGAGATAGAGAAGTTAGCACTCGATCGATCACCCAACTAATAGCTCTTTTGCGAATCTAAAGATTTTCATAAGGCTTAAAGAAATGTTAAGTAAAGCAAAGCTTCACTTGTTATGCATTGTTGTTTACATGCACGCAGCGGGAGGTAGGGATTAGAGTGGTAACAGATTTCTGGATGACAACGAAGATGTTGGTTGTTCCGATTTGGAAGTAACACTTATCATATGGTTCTCTCCGTTCCTTTCTCCTCCATATGTTATTTACACACACATTGTATGTGTTGTTGTTGTTCTAGCAGTTCCTGAAAAGTGCACCGACGTTCATTTCTCTCACCGATTCTCTGGGATGATCTTTGTGATGACCTCTTCTCTTTCTTCCTTCCATTCTTTCATCTCACTTCCGCCAATACATTTCTTTTTTTTTTAGACCATTTATATCTCAGATGAATCACACGTACTCACATACATATACACACACACACGCGCGAACACACATACACGCACACAGACATGCACACACACACGCACACACACAGACATTTTATTGAGGATATTTTTTGAGATATGTGAAGATGTCGGCATGGAAATGTTTTGCACGGTGATAGACTTTTTTAATGCTTCTCTGTGCTCTCCATTCTTCTCTTTCTATCCATCTCTTAAGAATTTATTAGGTCATCTGTTGCGACGAAACGTGTGTGTGAACTGACCTCGGTGACATTTGGACATTTGGCTGCTGCATCGTATGCCGCAAATAGATGCAACCGATAAATGATGGTACAGTTGATAATATGTTGCACGTTAAGTGTGATGATAATGTGGGAAATGCTGAAACTCGATCAGCTCCAGGAGATCTCGAGAAGTCGTCTTCCCCTCGGCAATATCATTATCCTCGTAATGGTACTTTTTTTTTATCGAATTGCAGCAACAGCGGTAACTTGTTTGTATGATTACTTTGATGATTTATTCACCATAAAAAAAAATTACATACTCGTTTTTAATTTGAATCTGTTTGAAATAATAAAATCAATTCTTTATTACGCTAGGTATTGTTGGTAACATTTGAAAATTTCAGAATCTCCAACATTTAGTGCCTTTGACGACAAATCTGCACCGTTCAATCTAGAACAGCCCAGAAAAAGGCCACCTGGACATTATAGGTTAGTGCTGGCTTGGATGGTTTCAATTTTTGGGTAAAAGAGCCTGAGTTTTACTAGTACTTTTTTAATATTATTGCTAAGCGAAGCTGTTGAAAATTAGACAATGTGTTTCAGTCGTAGAGGTTATTCGACTCTCGATTTCAGAAATTGTAATAATGGTTTTGCATCGGGTCCACCATGGCCAACGCAGAAACGAGAAAAGCCTTGGGCAACAGTATGTGTATGGAAAAAACAACAACAAATCAAGGCTATTGAGAAAGAAATCAATGTTCTCGCAACAGAATCCTTAGTTGGATTACGAAGTTGGAGGTTAAAATTTCTGTTTTTTTTCCTTCAGTCACTTACTTTCAAGTTTTACATTCACAAGTCAAATAATGTTTCAAAATCGTCTCTGCAGGATGATTGTAATCATTTTTTGATTCAAAAGAATTATAGTATCGCATATGTCTGAGCTTCAGTTTTTTGTTATCAATGACAACAGATCTGAGTAACGTTTGGCTCATGCTTTACTCTATCTGTCTCTTGAATTCATTCTTAAGCTGACTGTGATTAGAACAGTTTTAATTTGATCGTCAAGTGTAGCAATTTATCTTGCCATAATATGGGGCTATCAATTTATTCCTTTTCCAGCATTAAATATTTTGCTGAAATATGTTGTGCGTTAAAGTTTCATGAAAACGATTTTGCATGTATTTTTAAGGATTTCAGACCTAAATGGTTACAGCGATTTGGCAAGAGGAACTGGATGTTATTATGGATGTGTTGGTTTTGTACAGTGCAAGGAATGCTTGTAAATGGTTTGGTTCCTTCTGCGATAACTTCCATAGAACGAAGATTTCAGTTCAACTCATCAACTATAGGTCGTATCATGCAGGTAAAAATTATCAAATACTTGTTCTTAACCGCTATTTTCCCTCATTACAGCTTTAATAATGATAGCTTCTTACGAAGTTTGTAAATCTCTTGTATCGTAGTGAATTTCGAAAAATTCTTTTTTATAGTTCTACGATTTTGGTTATGTACTATTATGCATACCCGTCTCTTACTTTGGTGGACGTCACTCAAAACCGATGGTGCTTGCAATGGGGCTATTACTAATGGCATTAGGCAGCTTTATTTTCACAATGCCGCATAATTTCTCAGATTCATATACATCCACCTATAATGCTCATGAACCGACATTTAGTAAATGCAAGCTTTTGCATCCATCTTTCGGTTAGCCTCATTTTGTTCTACTGTTACTACCATCTTCTTTTTAGGAGAGAGTTAACATATAACTCTTGTTTTGACCCATTTCTTGTCTGAATGTTTCTTACAGTGAATGAATAGGTAAATTTTAAAAACTGTTAGTTATAAATTTGAGCTGATGGGAAGCTAATGCTCATTTATATTTAACATTTTCTTAATATCTTTAGTTGAGTTATTACTGTATTGGATAAATAAACCAAACACTTCCATTAGTCTACATTAGGATCCTCCTTTTCCCCTCTTCCAACCTTGCGGAGAAAAACTTCCTGCTTAAATATTTCTGTATGCGGTACATAAATCTGGTTTATCTAATTATCCACTAAGCAAATTACTATTGGAGTTTATCGGTTGAAAATTCAATCAGATGGAATTAGTGAAGTGTAAATATGTTCTGATCATGTAATTTCATCTTTTTAATTACAAAATATATGTGCCGAAATATTCTCAGGTTCTGCTTATTAATTTTCTAAAGCAATTTTTTCAGGAGCCAGGACAAACAATGCTGTGCTAAATAATTCAGTTTATTCATTAATGTCAGCAGCTAGTGCTGAAGCTTTACGAGATTGTCCATCTCCCGAAAATCAGGTAATCCATTTTTAAGTTGGTAAGATTCCATTCCAAGCTTCCAGGTTACTCAAGAATGAGTTTGCACACAGTTTCAATTCTTTAGCCCGGTGTTTTTCGATACGTATTTTTGTTTTGTCTTGGTCACTTTCTTCATGGTATTGGTGCAACGCCACTGTTTACTCTTGGTGTTAGTTATATCGATGAAAACGTTGGCCCAGCTCTTTCTTCGCTTTATCTAGGTAGTTTGAATTTTAATATTTGAGAGCATTTTTTTAAAAGAAAAGAGTCACAAAAGGCATGTTTGCTGTTATTCTTCGAGAGATAGTATGTTTTACCGCACTGTATTATGCATTTTGAAACGAATAAATGATTTTTAAAATCAAACCGTGTATTTTGTGAATAATATGGTGTATAATTGTGGATTGAGTCTGTGAATTCTTGCCATTTTTAGGATAAGAATACATGTATAAGTACCAAGCACTTCAGGTATTTTCTACGCCTTTGCAATATTTGGTCCGGCTTTTGGATTCCTGATGTCTAGTTCGTTTTTACGCTATCACACTGATTTCTTACAGTCGGAGCTTCATATCAAGTTGGTTTTCTTGTGTGCAATATACATTTATTCTATAATTTCCGTTTGTTTTTTACTCATGGAATATTTTTCAAGGATTTTAAATATCGACGAGACAGATCCAAAGTGGGTTGGTGCTTGGTGGATTGGTTTTCAGATAGCTAGTACCCTAGCTTTGATTGCTGTTTTTCCCATAGTGGTTTTGCCGAAAGTTCTCCCAGAATCTCTCAAATGGCATCGGTAAGTTTATGTTTGTTTTCTTTTCTTGTATTTTATCATGAGAAGTGCAATTTAAAATCTGTAAGTCGGTAGAAGTGTTAACCTATCATCACTTCATCCTTGATTATAGAACACGATTACACGAAGAGACAATAGCTAGTTCGAAAAAACGTACTCCAGAATGTTGTGGTATCCCGTCAACTAGCAAAACAGTTGCAGTTTGTGGACCACTTTTACCAGCTGGTAGTGAAGGTAAAGTCGTGCGGTGCACGTACTATTACTTAGTATAATATTATAAATTAGACTTTTCATGAGATTTTATTATATTTTAAAGTGCAAGTGCATTAATCATAATTTCGAAATAATTGGTGTTTCTTTTCTCATTTTTTAAGTTACACAGAAATTTGCCTTTTTGTCTTAATAATGTAACGTAAAATTGAAGTTAATTTTATCAGAAATCTCCGTGTTCTTTAACTTAGTAATCCTTAAAACATTATGGGAGTTCTTATGAATTTATTATTCATCGAATTCTTGGACTCCTAATTAGACTGCTTAATTTTTATTAAAAATTTGGTGCAATTAAAAGGTACGACAACTGTGCAAACTATAACAATTGGTGAATCAATGCCAGCACTACAAAATAATCGCGGTCCAATTTGGTACCACTTATGGCTTGACGTGCGACATATACCAATAGCTATCTATAGAATAATATCAAATGGTAGCTATATGCTCATTACTTTTGCCATGGCTGTTGATGGTATGTTTTCATTAAATTCCTGTGGTTGTATTAAGCAAAATTAAAATTTGACATTTTGACAGCCTTTATTATATTTTAATATTTTTTAAAGTAATATGAGATCAAATTACGTGACTATTCGGTTATCGTTATTTGTCCAAATATTCCTTGTCCTCCATACCTATACATACTGAGTAATCCATATTGACTCTTATTTTGGTTGTCATGTTTAAATAAAGTTTCTTGCTTCGTGTTCCTTATTCGTTTTTCAAAGATAGGGGAGTAAGTGCTCCATTGAAAGCGTCGCATTTTTGTTGTTGATTCTGGCATACCATTCTGATGGATTGATTCTTGCGTTTTTTCGCCAATTATTCTTCGCCACCCTGCACTTTCGGTTCCATAATTATTCTCTGAAATATAAAAGTCTAAGAATCTTTGTTGACTAACGCTTTTTTGGTATGGTAAACCTAACAGTTAGTGGGATTATTTGCGTACAAATTATTTTTTTTATACCTTTTCTATGAAAAATTGCATTTAAGCAAATAAAACTCAATGTTCCAAAAACACTTATCTGTGAAAGTACATCCCGTTAGCCAGGTTAGAGTTATGGCAAAGAGCAACACGACGTGATCCATCGTTTCAAATTTAATGTATATTGCTGTCGTTATATATAAGTGGAAATTAGGCGTGACACAGGAATTTTCATCTTTTGTTCCCATTTCTTCATTCATAGTTTCGAAATTTTCAAGTGTTTTGCACTGGGCATCGTGCATTAATAGAGTCGTTGTCCCTTTACAGATATTTATTCTTTCACGGTTTATTAGTAGCATGAAATTTTCGGAATTTTTAAAAATGCGATAAACAATTAACATTTTTTGCGAAAAAACGGTGAAACTTATTATTAAGAACGAATATTAAAAATGCCTAACATTGCTGTGAGGGATAAAATTTATGTCATATTTCTTGCTGTGCAACCTGCTTAGAATGCAGGTTTTACAGCAGAAAATGCATGAATCCCTTGTGATGCTCCAGTGATTTTTAAGATTTACCTTTGCAAAATTTGCAGGATTCATTATAACAGGTGCATCGACGTTCATGTCAAAGTATCTCGAACGACAATTTAGCGTTGCACCAAGCAAAGCAAATATGTTAATTGGTATAGTTCTCACTTTTATTGAAAAGAAATGTGCAGCTTATTCATTTCAGATCTAAAACTGTTTCAACACTAAAACTTTTCTCAGGTTGTATAATGGTTCCAATGGCTGGAATAGGTACAATGTTCAGCGGTTTTGTCGTTCAACGGTTCCGTTTAAGCTGTGTTAAAACATTGAAATTTTGCATAGCATTGCTAATGTGCACACTCATTTTGTCACCAATGTATCTCGTTTACTGTGATCATGATCCGCTTGCTGGAATTGAAGAGCATTATGAAGTCGATAGGTGAGTTTATACCTCAAAATTTTTTGTTAGATTACAATTCATCGATGTGCTGTAGTTCATAATCAGACCGTTCAAGGAAGAATGAAAAGTCCTACTGCATTCGAAGTCATATACATTGGAATTTCAAAAAATCTAATTTTGATTTTTTTACCACCACAGATTTCAACCTCAAGAATATTCCGGCTCATCTATTTTTTGCTCATTTGATTGATTTTGCAGCACTTCAAACTCAGATCAGAATAATAATGCCACAGAAATATTCCCTTCTTTAAAATCGATTTGTAACCATCATTGTGACTGTGTTCCAAGTGAATATCATCCCGTATGTGCTGAATTTCGTAATGACAAGCAAATCTCCTTCTATTCGCCTTGTTTTGCTGGTTGCCAACAAAATTATGAACCGCTCAGAAAGGTTATTTCCTAGAACATCGTTTATATTGTAATAGAGGTGTAGAATCGTAGATTTACAATGTTTCCCCATAAATGCTTCCAAGATATAATTTTGATGTTCATTTCAGATGTATTACAACTGTTCATGTGTACCTGAAAACACTAGGTTTGGATATAGGACAGTTAAAAACGGATTATGTGAATCGAAGTGCAGAGGGTTATTTGGATTTCTCGCTCTGTTCGCTCCATTCTGTTTTTTCGCATTTGCTGTTGGAGTTCCTTTAATTTCAGTAGTACTAAGGTATTGTTAGTTTTGAAACTATTAAAATTGGGTCAAAAAAATCTGACAAATATTCTGAATGATATTTCGCTTCTATTTGAAACAAATATCTAATGGATAAATTTACTGAATAGTTTAAGTAGCATTTTTTTGCGCCAACTGTGCATTACTTACATTACAATACATAAAAATTAGGAGCAAAGTAATTCTTCTTTAGAACAGTTGATTATGCAGAGCGTTCATTCGCGCTTGGAATTCAGTGGATTCTGGTAAGAGTTATCGGTACCATTCCTGCACCAGTTCTTTTTGGGTGGATGTTTGATGTATCGTGCATCCGCTACAATTTGGATGTATGCTCTGGCAAAGTATGCAGCTTTCGGATTTTAATTTTTTTTTAATTTTTACGAAGGTTTACTTTCACCTGCATAATTTTCAGCAGGGAAGTTGCATGCTGTATCAGAACAAGCTTTTGGCTGATCTTTTCCTTGTTTTTAGTGTGATTGGTCAGGCAAGTTTTTTTTACGGATCAGTTCTACTTTGAGCCATAACAATTTTACTATAACATAAATAATGGATTGTCAATGTTTTAAATTTTTAACGGATATTGTTTCGAATATCACCTTCGCATGTTTATATTTGATAACTCTGAAACTGTTTGAGCAGAATGAAAAGATTCCTAAAGTTGAAATCAGGAAAATGTTTTTCAGACTATAGCTATGGTGTTTCTAATTTGCACATTACTATTTTTTTCATCGCAAATGCGTGATGATCCATTGCCAACAGAAGCAGTCAGTGAGAATTTAGAACTGAATCGGGTTAATGAAGACACGGAAGTGACAGCAAAAATACAAATGGATATAGCTGGAAAGAAATTGATGATGAAATGAAACCAAGTGAAGGTTTATCATGTACCTTGAACCAACTTTGTGCTTGTGAAATCTGTAATGCCGGATCAGGTTTTTACTTCTGATATTCAGTAATATAGCTATTTTTTTAAGGTAAGAGTAATTTAGAACTATGCTCAGTTTTTTATACCATTCTTTTTGAGCAAACGTTTTTCAGATTTTTGCTTACTGTTATATCTTTCCCGAAAACGAGTATTAATAGCATTAAACAACAAAACACCTTTGGTACTAACAGTTTTTTTTAAAATTTAAATGATTTTTGGAAGAAATTTACAAATATGACTTGTTGCGAAGATTTATGAGAGCGTTTTACGTGCCGCTGATTTACTTAATTAAACTTTTAATTTAGTTATTATTACATTAGAAACTTTCTATGTCTTTTCCGCTTCATCATCTGCATCTCCGTAGAGAATCTCACTGTGATTTCAAGTTTTCTTTTTTATTTATTACAAACATTTGCTGCTTGTGTATATTTCGATTCATAAATCATCATTGAGCATCTTTTTTTGCCTCTTTCTCAATTTATTGCATAGAATAGTGAACTGAGTGCATTATTAAATCTCTCAAAAATTAACTAGAAATGGGTGTTAGATCTTCCTCATATCTTTCCCTTTCTTTTCGAATTGCAATTTTTCTGTTTGAAATAAATTTTCTCGGTTGTTATGGGTTTCTTTTTTCGATTCTCTTTGTCACATGGAAATTTAAATTCTCTGCAAATTTTCTTTCCTGCATTTTTGTTTTGTACAAGATTATTGTCAGCTCAATATCTAAAACTTTCTCATCTGAAAATTCGGAAAATAATCATACGTGGTTTATTGGCTACTTTTTTGTTACTTACCGGTGCTTATCTAACTTTTTCGTCTACTCGTTGGTTGATTATTACGAGTGATAGAATGGTGGGCATGTTTTTTAGAATTGTTAGTAAGTCTTAGTTCATGTAATTTATTTCTTCCTTTACTTTTAACAAAGGCTTTAAATTCTTGTATGATTCATGGTACCTTATTTTGAAATTAATTTATTTATTCATATCGCAATCTGTACGTATATATTATACGTGTAAACATACTGTAGCTAAATCAAATGCCTTCATAGACGAACTTTTGATTTAGAAATTGGTCTTCTTTTTTTGTATTTGCATTTACGTTTGTCTTGTATATCAATAAATCGATTCCAAAATATTGTTTCATTTCCAACAACACTTGACATTTTTAAAAATGTCATTTTAGCAACTTCGATTATTCTTATGTACATATGGTCTCTCAGAACTGCGAAGTGAAATTGTTGAGCAGAAATTTTAGCTAATAGCAGTTTAATTAGAGGGAGCGAAATATCACAATCTACCCAACTACCATATATTCTTACAACTTATAATTTACTAAGCAATGCAAAATATGTAAATTGCTTGTTTTTTAAAAATTTTTAATTCTAAATGGAATGACCTCACAATACATTTATAAAGAATGAAGGGATTGGTCCTGGCTTCATTGTTTTTTTCTTATCTGAAGTGTTACAGGTCGTCGTATTTAATTGTCGCAGATTATTCGTCGTTTGTAAGCATTTGGGCATTCCCCGAAAAAAATATTGTTGCAAGTAATGTCGCCTACTTTTTAGAACATTTAATTTTTTGGTGGATTATTTTTAACATTTCTCATAATAGTTAAAAACGTTAGGAATTAATTAAAGTTTAGAGTGGTGTAGCGGTCATTTATCCTTATCATCTCTGGCAGAAATGCATACCTGGCTTAGCATGTTCGTTTATCTTGTTATCAGTGAAAATATGCTAAGAGTATTTTTAAATCTCTAGTGATATCATTGATATCAATTTATTAATTCGGCACTTCTTGACTTACAGTTAATGATTAGCAGTTTGGATGATCAGCGACTTTGATCGATGCAATCAACAACATCAGAATTGAGTGATTCACAAGGGGAGTTAAGACAGGTGGCATGCTGTGTACATGGATGGCCATGCGCCATTGCATCCAAGATATCACGGGTTGAAATTCTTTCTTGTTAAATTTAAAATTATCTATGAGCAATAAGTGATCGATGATGTATTGTATTATGCCGGACCCATACACTCCGTTCCCTTTTATTTCAAGATTTGAATTTCAGATTTCCAAAATAGCCCACTTATGCCTTTTACTTTTTGGGATTTGTACTCATTTTTATGGAAAGATTACTTTTTCAAAAGAAAGTAAACTATAAAACTTACCTTTAAGTTTTATGATGTATTTCAGGAAAAGGAAGGAGAAGCTAATCGTCACTCTTCATCAGATCCGCACACCTTTATAGGTTCTGGTTACGAAAGTATTTTTGAGAAATCTAAGCCGCGTATTTCCGATGATGGTTCATATAATTTACGCAGAGAGGTTGAACGCGAAGGTATCCGATTTTATTTTGTTTGTATAATTTAAAATTCATTTAATTTTTTATGCATTACTATTGTCGTAAAAATTGAATGCGCTAACGCTTTGAGAATTAATTGGATATAATTTATATTCATTTCTAATGCATAGATCCCATTTACAGCACTGGATGTCCCACTTCATACGTGGAATTCCCGTGCTCCTCAGTCATCGTCTACCAAGAATTCTGAAACCGTCGCGCACGTGTCCGAGATTGAAGATGAGGGATTGCTACGTATTCCCAGTAAAGAAAGAGTATGCCATTGCCGTCATTCATTTCACTTTTTCCAATTCTTCCCAATATTCTGAGATTATAAGGTGATGGGGAAGGGAGGGGGAGGGGGAGGGGGGGGGTGGGTGAAGTGTTCAACCGTTTGAGTTTTTCGAATTTTCATATTTTTTTATATAATATTATCTTTTGAACTTTAACCGATGAAATTTTAGAAATTCCATCAATAACTTTTCGTGCTACTCTTTTTCAAAGTGAAACTGTTAATTTTTCTGGTATAATTGATCGATTTCAGGGAAAGATATCTCTTCCAAACAACAAGTATTTTCATATCGTTTTATCTTATAAATGTTATAGCACAATGGGCACAAGGCCGAATCATCTGTAAATCAGGTAGATAAGCGAATTGTCTCCAAGGAAAGACATGGCGGATATGAAATGATGCGTCCGTAAGTCCTCTCAATTATCATAGTATTCACGAAGTTTATAGTAAATGTTGCTAACTTTTTTTACGAAAGGAACTCTGTTGCAGTTATTGACCGATCTCTTGAACCAATGCCTTAATTTGTCTGCTATCACAAATGTGCTACGATTTTGAAATGATTTGATTTTTGAATCATAACACTATAAGTAGAATTACAGAACTACTTTTGAACTTCCACCAATGTCTGCAGAAGAGGCATTGTGGACAGCACGAACACATGGTTCCATGGAAGTATCACCATCAGTAGAAGCCTATATTGGAATAATGACTGCAAAACGAGCTGAGAAATATGTTGTTAAGCCTGCTTCATTTAAACTTTACCACATGGTAACTGTAATTTGTTTGTTCTTTGTTACAAGTAAACAAAGCTTACATGATTACTTGCACTAACTTATTCATTCTAACTTCTTTCAGATGCCAAAAATTGAATCGTTAAGCAACGTGTTACCAGCACTTCGTCTTTACATTATTTATCGGAGTGGTGCAGGCCATGCATAGTATGCCATGTTTTACTTTCTTATGTTGGTAAATTAATTTCAAATTTAGGAAATTTAACTCTGTATGCTATTAACAACAATAGAAATAATCTTGCAAAGGATAATGCAACAAGATTAAGCATAGCAAAAAAGGCTCTGTAGTAAGCTTCATTATGCATTAAACTAGTCTTAATTAATTAGAGCAGTGGTGACCATCTATAACAAAGAATTTATCAGACGATATCTAATAGCACATCTGCAATTTTGCATTAATACTTTATTGCGGAATTTATTGTGAATTTGTAACTGTTCAACAAAATTTCAAATTTCAGTTAGTTCAGATTATTGAAAAGTTCTTTTAGCCATTATCCAATCAAACAACGTAAGCAAAAGGTGGACGATTCAGTGACAAGATCAAGATTTCCAATGCTTACCAATCTCCAAGTTAGTTGCTCCAGCAAAGAATTTTGGCTGCAAGCCCTTGTTAATGAAGCTTAGAAAATAATTTTGGAAAAAAAACATTTAGAACGATTACAAATACAAAAACTATGAAAGCTAAAATTTGAACCGAATTAATGTGGTTATCCGTCTATCCTCTTTTCACTCACCAACTTTAACTGCAAAACGTCCAGAGACAAATAAGGTTATCCAGGTAGAATACGGTGATCCAAGGGCACCATGGTTTTTCACTCTGGATGCACTGGTCAGCTACTATAACGTCTATGTACATTTACACGAAGTGGATGGCGAATGTGTCGCAGATATATTTCCACCTAGTGAAATGCATCGTAGCAGTAAATCATTTCAATCTGCACCATTAGTGTTCCATTGATGGTGATACTGAAAAGCTTCCACATACATTTCCCAAATCACTTCGCCAACAGAACAATGAATCAGAATTTACGTAATAATGGTCTGAATAAGCCATGTATCCAAAATAAACCTCAGAGCTGATTAGTGTTGCCGATTATAGTGAGATTCTGGGAATGCAATATTTATGTATGAACCAAACATTAGAGCTGTACTTTTCAAGCCATCAGTAGTCAATTCTTTTCTTTGCTCTCCAAATTTCTGGATAAAAGCCCATTTTTCATTTCATGCTGTCAGTATTTCCTACTCCACATTTGAAAGTACCGATGAAAAAGTTACTAAAACCGGAAAACATTTCTGATCTTTGTTTCAATTTTCGAAAATCTATATAGGGAATGATGTAACGTGAGAGAAAATACACAAACATAAAACATAATCCTACGGATGTTTGACACTTACAATTAAATCAATAAAGTAACCAGTTAATACTTGGTTTGCCATTACTTTACCGTTCACCATTACTTGCCATTACTTTCACTTGTTTATTTATGTTAACCGCATTCCTTGCAAGTTATCTTCTTTCATCAAGGTAAAAATCTTCATGCTCTGTGAAGCGTTAAGCAGACAGCTGGTGAAATATTTCATAAATGACAATAAATAGAAACCTCAGATATAGTACTGAGGTTTTCGAAATATTATTGGAATATAGTAATGAGGACATCAAAGAGTTTTTTTTTATCAATTTATATTCAGACAGTAACTATACATTCAAAATGCCATTTTAGGAAAGTCGACTAGCATTACATCTGAAATGAAACATGAACTATCAAGCTAAAGTTTACTTGAAATGGAAAAGTTCCGAGCATGGATTCAAATAAATTACAGGTAGATAACTCGTGAAGAACAATAATAAAACAATACACGCTAGGGAAATTGTGAATTTCAACAAGTTTTGGGAAAGACCAGTTATAAAAAATAATAACGCCAAGAAGACTTCGAATTGCGCTACATTGCAAAATCTTGTATGGCGTAAAAATATAGCGAAATTAAATTACAGTCGTATGTGACTTTACCGACTGGTTCGTTGTGTAATTTCAATTATGAGAAGTGTAAATATTGCGACAGTGGATGAGAATAACATAAAGAAACTGCACCATCAAAAGTCAGGAATTAGAAAGCATTGCCTTTTCTAGCGTAAAGCAATAGCAATAATCACGATCCAACTGTTCGGAATCGCATTTCTTTAATTCCGGTAACGTCTCTAACTAAAACAAAATGTTTACATCTGCGGATAACTTTGAAACGAACTTCATTTAAGGATCAAATTGTTATAACTACTCAGTCTTTCAACATGTCCTTTAAACACCTTATTTTGCATTGGAAATGTAGGACTTAAAAAGGTTTCACGTCAGCATAACTAGCTTGGATTAAAGTGTTTCAGCACCTCAATTAGAATGCGCATATATTTCCAAAGGTTCTTTTCAGAGAAGAAAACTTGGATATTTGCCATCACACTACAAATATTTTACCTTATTTATAGTTAAACTGCCTTGCACTTTAGGATTCAATTTGAAGGGAACATCCTCCACACCTCGTTTCACACCCGCTTTTATAGTCAAAGCATTTGCTGTAATGCTAATCTTTGCTTTGTCCAGTGTAGGATTGGAATGTCGAAACTCATTAGTTCCAAGAGATGGATATAATACAGAAGTTGAGCTGCAAGTAGCGTGTTCCGAAAAGATTTTTTTATTTGAAACCTTGTAAAGATCTTGTTCTGAATCAGAATTAGTAAGAGTAACTAAGTAAAAGAGGAGAAAACTGAAAAGAGAAGAATCGTTACGACAGACATAATGATTGATAGTTGCCAATCGAAGTTAGATTTAGTCTGTTTATAACAAAATTATTTCGAAAAAATCAAACACTTCGAACTCCGAAGCTTTAACAGATGTTTAAAAGAAAATATTAAATTCATATTAACTTACGACCTGCTACGAGGTATTGTAACGCCAAATGATGACGGAATCACAATATGCTTGAAGCATATCAAAATACCATCTACTTCACTGAAATCGAAAAATCAAATAAAAAAGAACAGCTTTTATAGGTATCCCATGATGCACATATCATACATTGAAAGCCAACAATAATTACAAGTGAAACAGAACTTTCTATCTACTAGATCAGCAAATTAGATAAAGTGAAGAATTTGGGCTTGTGTTCCAAAATCTACAAATTTACAGTTACTTTGCAGACTACGTAGTTAAACTTTATTTAATAAGCATGGTTCCTAAAAATTTTTATTGACAAACTTATGTTCCCAAAATCTATTATCTAAAGCACTGAAAGTCTCCAACGTCAATACTAAAATTTGTGCTTAACCCAGTTCCTAAGTAATTTCTAAAAGCACTTTCGAAATCAAAGAAATAATAATAATACAAACCCAGCAGATGAATAATTCTTAGGTGGCTTCCTCATTTTACTTAATAAAATAATTTCTCCAACAGCATCAACAACAGCATCTCGAGCTACCGTACGCACACAAAGATATTTTTTGCGTAACGCTTTCTCCTCTGGAAACTTTATGAATAGAAAGAAAAGCAAATGTGTTTTTTATTTGATTAATGTAAGGGAAAACGAATATTATTCAGTGCGAAAATAAGTAAAAAACCCTCCTCTTTCAATGCAAGAAAAGTCAAAAAAAAACGGAGATTTAGCAATATACTTAAAAAACGGAAATGAAAGTCTTATAATAACAAATTTTATTGTTCATAATGTATTATATCTGAAAGAAACCGAACGCATCTAAATGTAGTGAATTCGGTACTACTGACAAACGGAAATGAAAGTCTTATAATAACAAATTTTATTGTTCATAATGTATTATATCTGAAAGAAACCGAACGCATCTAAATGTAGTGAATTCGGTACTACTGACTTACTTGAATCTGCTGTATAATCTATGGCGACAAAACCCATGGGAATCGGATCGGAATCCTTTACGACACATAAATCTGTCACAACATGTGTACCAACCTGAAAAAAATAAGAATTCTGATTCACTTATAATATATCAGATAAGGATACTTCTTATTTATGGTGCAAATACGAAACTTTGAAGCTGAAAAATCGATGCAACGAAATCGAAAATGCAGATAATATTTTTCCGAGAATTACGCCATAACTTATGCCATACTAAAACATACTCTATTTTGCGGAGTGTCTCTAGTGACTGCCAAATGTCGCACAGGCCGACTAAAAAAAGTGAATGAACTTTCCCTCCATAAATCGGCATCACTCTGTTCGTCAAATGTTTTCGTAATCTAAAGTCAAGTTAAGTAAAAATAACGTGAACTGAGTACATTAAAAAGTGTTACGAACCAGAAACATACAGGTGAAATGTTACTGTGTAATGAATGTCAAAACTTTTTCAAGTATTGCTCAGCGAAAGTCACGAAAAATAGTTTTAACAAGAAACCAGAAAACCCTCAAACATTCGAGTTTAAAACATTAGTATTTGAATCATACGTTATTGTTCGTTTTCGGACCAAGTGGACTTATAATGTGAACATTATAAGTTCACACAATACATAAGTTAAGAATGGTTACTTTTAAAGTACAACAGCTTTACACTATTGACTTAAACTAAATTTGAAAAGCTTCAAGTTGAACATTTTAAAACGACTAATGTTGTTATTAAGCACTTTCTGTAGATCAATATGATTTAAATTTGCGTTTAATTTCGAAACAAATGGATTAGGAATGATTAGTTTCGAAAGCATGTAGTTCATATACCGGAACGAATCCACGTGGGCACCGATTTTTATCAGCAACGATAATCACAGAAGTTATGGGATTAATATTTTCATCATCCATATCAGAGGAACGGGTCATCAGCACTTCGCTCATCTTAGCAATCAATCATTGAACCATTGTTTCTTGAAACAGAACAGTATAAGAAATGAAGAATTCCGTATTATCAACTACCTTTTGCGGTCATATTAGCAGGATCGACGGAAGTGATCATGATATTTCAAGTACTTCAAAGGGAGGAACACGGTTTAATGCCATCAGACTATACCTTCATTTCTAATCCCTCTTCCCCTTCCGCTGTTTAAACTGTTAAAAGATTATGTCACGCTACCCTGCCACGCCCTCTTCACTTCAACCTGCCTGTTCTGCTTTCATCAAAACCGCTACTTCATCCGAACCCCCCCGCACGTTACAGAAATTACGTCGCGCGATACAACTGTTATCATGGCCGTTGAGCAAGCTTTGTCCCACCTGAGATGAAAATTCAATCCCACGAATTGCTTCCATTGTTTACAATGGATGGTATTTGTATCATGACAAACTTCCAACAAACAATAATAGTTTGTGAAAGTAAAAAATGAAATTAAAGTAAAATATTGAGTGAACCTTTCACTTTGGGATTTGAGGGAAAAAAAACAGAACGTAGTTTTGTCAAAGTATTAACCTTTTTGTACAATCAAAAGTTTAGTGGAACGTTGACTATAATGTTTTTTTAAATCATTCAACTTATGGATTGAAACAATGTATGAACAAACGTTGTAACATTCCTTGAAGATTGAAACTACCTGTACTGTTTTGTGAAAAGCAAAATGAAGTTAAAATTCTAAATAACTTTACTCCTCTGAATCAAAGCTAACAAGAAATTCAATATTTTTCATTTTTCACTAATTTTTTTAGAAAAAAAACTGTCACGCAATAAATTATCATAAAATTTGTTGTTTGAAAACTTTAATTGATTTAATCTTAAATCAAACAGTGACTTCAATAATCAGTTCAAATCAACATTTCTTTATTTCTTTTATATCAATGATGATTTGTCGGATAAATTTTGCTTTCCTGATGATGAATTGCCTACTGACTGTTGCTGGTCAGTTGACTGCGGCGTGGTCTGTGTTGTCTGAATTGATGATGAGCTCGTTGATTTCGGTTGATTATCGGTTTTTTCCATCGCTTGCATTTCTTTTTGCATTTTCATAGCATACTCAAACATATTTGCATAATGCTGTAAAACAAATAAAAATTTGCGTCTATTTGCGCCACTTCCAGATACTCTTGAGGAAGATGAAAGAGTTGTGATCTCTCTGACACTTCGGAGATGTATCCAAAAGAAAGGAAAAATAAAAAGCCTAATATATTCTGCAATATTATTCAAATTTAAGACTTTTGCAAAACGAACAAACCGAATCTCGCATGGCATTAAATGCAGCATTTTCCTCAGCTGAACGCTTCTCCTTCTGTTCGTCGTCATTTTCCGCAAATTTCACGACTGGCGCTGGTGTTGGTGGTTCAGGCTGTAGCTCAGACAATTTGATACAATGAAATGTAAGGATTTCAAGGCGGCTAACCTGATGGAATTTGCTTTTAAGTTAAAAATTATATAATAGATGGAATGCAGTAGACATAGCAATACCATTTGTAACAATGAACTATCCACATACCACCAAACAAAACTATGTTTATCAGTGAATTTTATCCACTGAAATATTTTTTCCAGTCTTACAGTTTTTAATAATGATACACGCAACGTGTGTAACATTTATTACGTGAAGTAATTTAAACATACACAAAATAAATGTCCCATCGTTCTTGCTCGTGGCTGATACGTTTCCAATACATTTGATTCGTCGAAGAAAGCTTTGCGAGCTCTGAACGTAATGCTTTCGCATGAAATCATTTTTTTTTTAAAAAAAAGAGAGAAATGTTTTCAGCAAAGTCAAACATTTCATAAGTAAATGACAGTTTGCTACTTTTGTCATTAATGCCAGTATGTCACTATACCGCTTTGCTGCAATTGCACCTAAATATTTAAAATAAAATTTTTGAGATTCAAATTTCTGGATTGTTAGTTGTCAATTTAATAAAGCAATCAATTTTCTTCTTATGAAATGAAATGTTTTAATATGTGGACCTGGTTAAAGCACATGAATGTATACTCATCCACACATATCCAAAAAATGCAATGAATAAAATTAGGAAGCCAGCAATTTTGGATGTACCACTTTCCGAGCACAATATCTGACATAATTGACATATGAAACCCATCGTTATTAGCACGAGTAAACTAACTAGCAGTCGTAACCTAAAATATCTATTAGGTAAATTAGCTAATTAGTGGCTATCATTTTTTTCTTGTAGCTACTGACACTGAATTACACGAATTCAGCGAATAACCGAGTTATTCGAAGTGGAAGAGAAATACTCACCTAATTGTCGTCGAAGTCTTGGACATAGAATCAGTTGAGACGCTTCCGCTGGAAGCGACACGTGAAGGCGATGTCATAGCACTTTTCACCATCTTTCAACCGTTCTCTTACACAAACACAAACTGTAGAAATGTCATGCTTGCTTTACTACCCATTATAAATGAAGTGGCAGTTACCGAAATCTGCATACTCTTCGATTACCAAAAAACAAATTCACACTTCTCACTAAACCGGTGTTCCCTAGCTATGAGGACGGAGCAAATAGTGGAGAGGATTATGCAGTGAGCATCAGATTATAAAGAAAAGCTGCGCGACGTGATTTACAGAAAGACAAAACGATTTTATAAATTATCTTCGCACAGAACATTCTCGTCTATCTATCATTTCTCTGGAAGAATTGTAATAAATTGGAAGCTTTAAGAATATAAGATGAACTGAGGGATGAGACATTTATTGTGCTTCAAAATCAGAACGTATATAAAAACATAAAATGACATCATAACGAAATTTGTAGCATATTATTATGCATAATCTCGCTGCTTGATATTAAAACATATTTTGTCGAACATTAATTCAAATTCAACAACATTTTAATTCATTATATATTCCACTTCAACAATTATTGGTTATTCAGAAATAAAATCCAAAATTATTGACAGTATCTCAATGCCGTAAAACACTGCTTAACTTATAGTTCTGCAGTATCATTCATTCCCAATCCTTTGCAAATATTGAGCAAAAATACTGAGATATAATTACATAGATAAGGAATATGTTTTACTTCAACTGTAAATCTAAGCAACCGGCTAAAGACTGCTGAAGTGTAAGTGCTAAAGTATCACACTGTTTCACTGTTTCCATGTCCTGAAACGCAAGATATTTATTTTACATCCAAAGGAAAACATCAGCGTAAATTTCTTTCTGAACATATATTTCTTTGTTATTCAAGTCAATAGTGACGTTAGCAACCAATCATTAAAAAAAACGCTAATAATGTTATGCTCACGTCTTGTTTAGTAATGATATCTTAACATAAAATCAATAAAAGGTAAATATGGATAAAAAACTTGCAATATTTTGATCAACATTTCTTGTCATGTGCCAATGAATGTACCGTTCCAACTCGGATGATGCGATTTCATATACAAGCTCATTACGATTTTTCAAAATAATACCATCTCGAATTACTGCAGCATAGATAAGAAGCAACTTTCTGAACTGTGTAAAATATTTGCTCTCAGTAATTCCATCATCTTCTATTTGACGAGCTGTCACCAAAGTTAATAAAAAATCCTGCAAGAAGATATGTTGCCCTTTTGAGAATGAATTAGATATGGGATTACAACACAAGGAAATCAGCGCAAGTAATTAAAAAATTTAATCAAAATCAAAAGATGGCCAAAGCGAGAAACTCACTACACAAGAGTTTCCTGCTTTGGTCATCATCACTACACACGTAATTCCGATTACAAGATAAAGTTAAAAATCTTAGTAATGTTAAACAAATGCAATAAGTATACTTTTGCAAACTTCTTTCTAAAAATGAAAAACATAAAAAGCATTGCAACTGAAAAGTTCAAAGTTGGAAATCAAATTATCCAACATATGGTATGGACTTCGAAAATTCAAACCGTCAACTCAAACAATCAGTCAAACGGTAGACCGTCTATGAAAAGAATAAACCAGAAAATGTAAAAAATTATAAAAAAACTGACTCCAGAATCTTTTTTCAAGACCATCTGGCGTGCAACATTTCTATCAGATGCCCAAATGGAGCACTTCATTAACAAACCATCCAAACGCCGCTGGTTGGCATAAGCGCCAAGCAAGATAAATAATGTGAAATTTTCATCGCCCATCGAAAATTCTTCGAAATGGTGAAGAAGATCTTCGTAACTGCAAAAAGTGTTGCCCAAAATTATACAGCCAAAACAACAAAACAGTAGCCTAAAAGATTCAAAATTTCAATCTTTAAAACCATTTTATAATAAACTAGAAACAACTTACAATGGTCCGAATGCATCTAATCCAGCAACAGGTTCCTTTAATGCCAAGCACAAAAGTCCATTACGAGCTTTTGGTTTCAAGTAATCATGCAAAAATCGACTCAGACATTGCGAAACGCATTCATCCTTGAAGATTTCAGGACCTAAGAAATAAACCAATAATAGAAACACCTAACTTCAAATCAAAATTAATTGAAGTTAGGCAGATAATTCCTCAGACTTCAGTATTACATGCTACATGTATGGAACCACAGTAAAATTTAATGACCTATTTGAGAAGAAAAAGAAATCAAGATGAAAAAGGAATATAATTCTGTTCAACCAGATAATTATCTTACTTCTTGATCTTGACGATCTTAGGAAAATTTTAGTAATTTTCTAACACAATTAGCATTATTAAACTAATTAAATTTCAACCAAAACAAAAACACAAAGGAAAAATAAAAATATGCTGCAAAAATAGTAAACAGAGAGAGCATAAGCAAAATAAAGCAGCAATGCAAAACAACTGCTTAGAAGATTTTCTGTATAACATTTACCCATGATGAAAATTTCTGCCAACCGGACGAAAACGTCACTAGGAGTAACAAAGGCATAATACAGAGTAGGTCTTTCCACCATAACCAACAAAGTCCAGAACAATGACAGCCGCACTATCACGAGGTCCTGTGCAGTAGATTTTCTGGAAAAGCTTCGATAACTCCTAATCCAACATTTTTTCATAGCCATAAGTGACAAAAAAATGACCCCAAAAACAAATTCGATAAAAATCCAATTCTTTGTCACTTACAATAATGAATTTCGAAAGAAATAATGAAAAAGTGGAGAGTTGTAACAAAAAAAATTGTTATTCTAAGTTTCCGTGTTATTTTTAAATGAATTACGTTGCTGATACAATTATATTAATGAAATTGATCTCTGAGAGATCTTCTGCTTCATGTCTGTTCCATTAAGATATATAATCGTGTGATAAACTACGAAAAAATACGATTAAAAGTGAGTACTAGCCATATATGTATTAGCAAGTTCTGATAGATTCAGCGCTTCGTTAGAGTTAATTTCGACCTTAGATATACATGAACTGAAAGTACTAGATTTTTGCTAGCAACCACCAAAAAATACATCAATAAACGAATTACAAAAAATCAGTACCCATCTTTCTGCACAACATCCAAAACTTTGCGAATTGGAAACAACATCCAGGCTGGTTTTCCAAAAGGGTCTATACCGCCAGCGAACTGAACTGATAAACCACCATTCTCACTCTTCCTTAAACAGTAAAATATATTTCACTTGACAAGAAATTCTGAAAACTGAAACATCGACGTTTATACAGAGATGTATTTTATAGAACAGAATTACCTTTGTTCCAGGTATAAACCTTTGATTGCATTTAAATTGCTCCGAGCCATCTCCAACAAATCATCATCACCAGCATAATTCCTGCAGTGTTTGATAAGGCTTTGGTGAATACAAGAAAATGTAGCTAACGAATAAAACTTAAAATTCCATTAGGAAACGTTATAATCATAACAAAATGACTTCTATATGCGAACTTCAATTTTATTCAGAAAGATTAATTGGAAGGTCGTTTTTCTTTCATTCCTAGGTACTACCGCTCATTTCTATACACTGAGATTGTTCAAAAACTCTGAATACTTCGGTGGCGTTCGTAAATTATCGAACAGGCTAATTATATTTCGCTGCTGTCGTGGCAATAATGTGCGCAAGCATTTTGTTGCCATATCCATTTGTGCTGCATCCTGCAAAAGGACTTCATAAATTCTAATCATAATTTCTTTGTTGCTCAAATTGCTATCAAATTTCATATGATAAGCCGAACTGCAGCACAACCCGATAAATTTTAACGTAGAGCGAAATAGATAAAACAAAATTACTGCTGCCAATCGTATATATGGCTCGTCCAACTTGCTAGTACTTGTTGAATCCTTATAAAATGTCGAATTGTTTTTTTCTAAATCAAATATTTCTAGCTCTTTGATCCTACTGGCAACTTCTTGATCCGTGCTAGGAGAGACATCAGATGTTACATCTTTTGCTGTGTTAGTTGATTTTTCTATCTTCTGAGGTACTGAAACTATAGCAGTGACATAAATTTCAAACATTTCTAAGAAATAATGGTAGTTGGCTTGAATGGGAAAACGATTATATATGTGGCTAATATTTGTAACATGTCATACCTTGAATTAAATGCTCTTTTTCCTCATTTATCGCATAAATCTTTTCATAAAATTGCACTTTGCTCAAAAAAGTATTTGTTAATAGTGTTATGTAGCTGAACACCTAAGAAAACTTATTTCTGCTAACAAAAGCTCGAGCTCTTCCAATTCTTGTTCTGTGAAACAATGCCGTAACAACAACTTCCTATACCTACATTTCGGAGAAAAACAACTGTTCTATACAATCATTAATTACCGTGTCCAATGCTAAGAGAAAGTGTTGAGTAAAGAGCATTTTTACACCAAAATATTGACACTATTATAAAAGAATATCACTGAATCGTTACAGATTAGGTATAAAATTATACTTCTTTCAATTTGTTCTGCACTCGATTGCCGCTCTCTTTTCGCTCTGTTCCGTAAGAAATCAAGTAACTTTGAATCTAAAAATCAAAAATGTGCAAATTTTACCACTATTTATAAGCAATAGTTCATGTTTTTCTCATTTGTCAACAAATTTTTTTATTCCCTCTTCTTTATTCCTCTGAATATGCAGACCACAAAAACTTGTAAAAATTCACCAAAACGTTCCATAATTTCTTGTTTCGCCTTCTCAATCTCCTGTTTACTCATTTTCTTTATCCTTTGTACGTTCTCCAGATCAATTTCCCTATTGATATCGTCCATACATTTTGTGGCAACTGAAGTTGAAGCTTCAGGTCTATCGCAATCTACAACAGAAATCAGAATCTTAACATTTATAACCTGAGCAAGAATTAAGTTCTTTACTGGTTGCTTAAACCGTGAGAATATTTTGAAAAAGAGAACAAAAAGTAATACAAAGACTGTTATGTCCCCAAAAACTTGTTAAAAAAATACACGAAAATTCTTACCATCAATTCGACCGTGGACCCTGTCAAACTCTATTGCAAAAAAACTTTTTCCGCTTGCTGGGATATTTTTCATAGTCTCACTGTCGTTACTATAATACCTGAAAGACTGAAATCTTTCTGAGCTTTAACATGTTTAATTTGTATTGGAGAGATACATAACAAGAAATCTACCATCACTAGCAGTGGCTTAAATCGCAGAATAAACTATATTTAAAAAACTACTCACTTAGACAAATCCAGAACATCGGGAAATCCTTCTTCTTCCGCATAAGTTCCACATTGTGTTAAAGCCATGCAATCATCTAACTCATCGATATTATGTAAAAACTCTACATTCCGCTCCTTAAACAAAGTTTAATAAAAAACAAAGAATCAAGGACGACGAAGAACCAGAATATTGGGGTCCCTTCGAAGATCTGCACTGCAATTCATGATTTGGAGGCTTCTGATATAGGATTATATAAAGGTGGAGATTTTAAAAATTTGCGCATTTATCTTACAGAACGTAGTACATGAATTACCTGTACAGTGTGTTCAATGACACTTGCTTCTTCCTCAGCTAAAGAGTCAAGGTCGAGACAGAAGCGATTAGCAAGTCTGTCACCTTGTCGACTTTTCTCGGCAAAAGAATTGTCGTCAACGGGGATTTGTCCCTTTAATCTTCCCCTAAACATCTGTAATACACGACACTGATAAGAAATGATTAAGTTTGGTAGAAATATTCCAAATATTTTGCTTTCATATTGCTTCGACTACGACTTAGAAAGTGTAAACCATCGATTTTCTGAGCATTTGTTATCGTTCTGAGTCTCCTGCTTAATCCGAGCATCCAAAAAATTTAATTAAAAACAACTTAATCAATTTGAAAGTTTTAATTAATAAATTTGTCATTTGCAAAAGTTAAAAGTAATACTGCATGAATAAGACATAATACCTCTTCCTGCATCCGAAGCAAATCTTCTTCGGTATCACATGCATCAGGACGTGCAAGCGTCATCGCTTCCATCATTAGTGACCTAAAAAGCTACAAATAATTATATTAAGTCAGAATTATGAACATATTGACAACAAAAAATATAGAAATTACCATTGATGGGACATATATAATTTTGCAGATAAATTGTTAACTTAATTTGGGAAGCAAAAATGTCAAAAATAATATTAAAAAGCCTAAAAATTAGAAAAACTATTGTCTCATTATGATAAAATTCTAAAAACAAACCATCATAACAATCAACGACTAAATCATATTCAACGAAAGCATAAAAATTAAAATTAAAAAAACATGACTTTGTAAAAAAGCTAAAAAAAAGCCTAAACCACCTTTAGGGAGAAGGATAGAAAGAGAAAGAGAGAGTGAGAGCGAATGGGATTTAAAGTGAGAATGACCATTCAGCGGAATCTTTCAGAAGTTTAAATTAAGGCTGAACTTTGACCTCAAATGATGACTTCTGTAGTAGCAAGAAAGACGAACAGTTCCACGGATGAGAAAGAAAAATAAGAACTGAGAATTTTCTTTAGTCAAATTTGGTACAGCAAACACACACTACAGAAGTCGGAGGGGAAAAGAAAGATGGAACGACAAGCACATGTTGCTAAATAGTGAGGGAGATGGCGAGATAGTATGGGTTTTTGTTGATAGAAAGAGTAGGAAAGAACGAAATAACATATTGGAATGATAGTGAGACAAAGACTGGAGGGACATGGAAAAGGTTTCGAAACGTGTTATGTCCATGATAACTCGATTAGTCGCAGTTCCCAATTAGGGAGGTAGAGAGAGGGAAGGCGGGGGTTTTCTACTGGTCGAAGTAGAGGGATACTGTTAAGTAGTAGTTTACTTCCGCGGATGAGCGGGACACTGATCATAATTGGTTATTTCATAAGTTATTTCATAAGTTAATCATAAGTTATTTCAGGCTACTGTGTTATAGTTTGGAATGATTTGATTGTTTGTTTGCAGGAATACTGACGTTTGTAACATGGCGTTTTTTGACAAACTACTTGGGAAAATAGAACATTCAGTGAGTCACAAAGACAAGTTTCTGGTTGGAAAGAGTTATCCAGTACTTTCTCGTCCTTCCCATCACCCATCAAACACGTTAGATCGAGCGATCGTCTTCATTAATGGTATCCAGGATAAACCAGTACCTATTCAAATCTTTGTTGGGTCTACCGCTGGCTGGCAAGTCTTTCTTTTCCGCATATTTAATTAAGCCAGTCGAATATTTGAGAAAGGACGGTGATGAGATCAAAATTGATAGATTAAACGTTATTATATTAACTGAATTGACCATTGTGTCACTGATCATCCGAACAAGTGCTATTCGATAAAGTAAATAGAGAATTCTTCTCTAAGGTACCACATCTTCTTCTTAGTTATTGGAGATTGTGTTTCTGAGATCGCCGGAAATTTTTTCTTGGTAGATTTATTAGGGTAAAAAAAATAGTTTCTTAATTCATATACATCGTAACTTACTATCTTTCACTAGCACATGCAAAGCTTTTTGTTCATATAGAATTCAATTATTTTTTGTAGAGTATTTGGTAATATTTCAGGGTAACAGGATATGTATTCACAAAGGGAAGCAAAGTAGTAGCAGGTGTTGTTGGGTGCTGTTTGATTTTGCTCCAGGTTTTTATGTTTTTTGGTCAATATTTTTTGCTTGATGACTATTAAAAACGTTATTTATCAGTTTTACTTTCCAAGCAGATACCGAGGTTTCGTGGAAGTTACTTTGGGGCATAATATATGGTATGATAGAGTAGCTATGTTCCCGGAGGGCCATGTAGCAGCTGCTGTACTGTTTTAATTTCCCAATCACTGCTCTCATTTTTGTTTCATACTTTGTTCGTTTTGATGTCTTCAGTGTATCTGAAATTTATTTTCATTGTATTGGATTGTGACGATGTAATAATATCATTGTAACGTGGTATTCTGACCGTAACGTGATCTCACTATAACTTGAAATAGATCTAATCGCCATGATCGTGTTTCTAGAGACATCCACCATTATCACCACCATAATCGCCAATCAAATGAACCAAACTTGTGAGCTTGCAAGAAATGTAATCGCCACAATAAGACCATATATTCATTACATTGTACTTCCTGTCGGTCTTTACGCTGCTAGCCGTTTCCTCTGTTCTCTAATACCAGGGCCGCATCATCGCTCGAAACTTGACCTACGCAATCGTGTTGTATTAATTACCGGAGCCAGCTCGGGTCTTGGTCGAGAATTAGCGATTTGTTTTTATCGAAAAGGTGCTAAAGTTATTTTAACAGCACGCAGCATAGATAAGCTGAAGGAATTATGTGAAGAACTGAAATCATTGCCAAATGTTACTAACATGAATGAACCAATTTATAAGTACTTGGATATTAGCGATCCAAACAGCGTTGTGGAACTTGTCTCGCTTGCTGTCAATCAACGAATTGATGTGCTTGTTAACAATGCAGGCCTAAGTATGCGCGGAAGTTGCAAAGATACATCGATGGATGTGCATCGACAGGTTGGCTTCCAGTGCATTTTGTGTTGCGTGTTTTTTTATAAGACATTCAAAATCACAAAAATTACTTAGATTGTTGAGTAGTGCCTCTCGTCTTTGGGATACAGAAACTATATAGATTCTCACTTTTTGTTATATCCATTGCAATCTGAATAATTTCTGATTTTCAAGATTTAGTAGTGTGCATAGGGTTCATGTCTCTAGAGCTATTTTAAAGCTTTTGAAACATTAAGTTTAAGTAGGTTACGAGAGTTCACTGTAATAGTTTACATTATAGAGTATAAAATGAGTTATGTTCATGTCTGATAACTATGATTGCCAGTTTTATCAGTTATCAGATTCTCGTTTGTAAATTGCAGTGATATTAGTAAGTTTTTTGCTTCTCTGTTCCAATTTCCAAGTCTTAGTCAGTTTTTAATGAAATAAACATCTAAGGTGATGGAAGTGAATTACTTTGGTCATGTTGCGATAACCAAAGCATTGCTTGATTATATCCCGGAAGATGGAGCAATCGTGTACATAAGCAGCATACAAGGACGCATTGCTGTGTCATATCGAAGTTCTTATTCAGCTAGTAAACATGCTGCTGAGGTAAGATTTCATTTACATTCTATTTAATATTTTTGTCTAACGATTTTTTTCCTTTGTTATTTGTGAGATCAGTTTCATACTGAAGATTTTGTGATTTAGCCGTGCTACTGATAATGTATGTTTTGCTGTTTCATAGGAACGAAAGATATTGGAAAACATTAACCATTCTTATAACTATCAAACACTCATTCCTGTATTTTGCTAAAAACATACTGAAATGTTGGCGGAATTGCAGGCTTTTTTCGATTGCTTACGATCTGAAGAAAGATTTAATACTCAGGTTCTCGTCGTAAGTGCGACTTACATGAATACAGGTTTTGGGCGTCATGCGCTTACAGCAGAAGGTAAACCGATGAACGAGGATGACCCTAACCAAGCGAAAGGACTTATGCCGAGTTATGCTGCCGAATGCATCATAAATGCTCTCATAAACCGAAAAACAGAATTGATTCTTGCACCATTCACTCATCGTTTCGCTATCTTTCTGCGTTGGCTTTACCCCACCCTTTTCTTTTATGTGATGTATCGGAGAGGCCTTAAAGATAAAAGCACTAAAAATAAGTGATTAGCATTAGGCAGGAATCTTCTGCGATCTTAAGCGGGAATTTTCACGGTAAATTCAAATTTTTAGCTCTGTGTTATTTATTTTTCGTACTTTTTTGTTCATTTTTCCTTAATGAATGAAAAAGTGCAGTAAAAGTGAAGTTAAGGAAAGCATAGAAAATGATCCAGCAGACAGGATTACTTTCTATGTTTCTCTTAATTTCATTTTTCCATATATTTCTTTTCTGCTTTACTCTATTCATGGTTTCATGTGTTTCATAGCCACATATCTCTTTCATATTTTTAATTTTGTCTTACACTATTTATTAGTCATCTGCTAGCTACAGCTTATTCAAATCATTTTATGAACACCATTGTAGCATTTTTCAATAAAGTACTATGGTAATTTCTATGATTGCTCATTGCATTGAATAACAGTTTTGAAAAGTTGCGTAATGTTTGTTTTACCGCTTTTTTGTGTTGAATAATTTTTTCTTTGTTATCAGTTTTCATATGTTATCATTAGAAATTTTCTTCGTCAGAAAGCTGTTGATTTCTTCAATCTCTACTTTTTTCGATTTAAGCGGCAGCTGTTACTTGGCTAGCTCTAATTCGGTCATTTTGGTTGAAGAATGTGGGAAAAGGAAGTATTTTTTAGGACTTTTTTACTAGAAAGTTTTGGATATTGCTAGATATAATTTCAGAATAGAAAAAATGTACGGATAATAGGTAATTCCAGAACAATTTTTTTATGAAAAACATATTATTTTTTGTACCTTTCTTAAGGCTTTTCATATTTTAGTTGAAAGACATGGTTACTGATTAATGATATTGCTGGTTTTAACTGCAAACAGTAGTGGTGCCTGCTAATTAACAACGATGGATTTCAGTTTTGTAATTCTCGAGGTTATATCAAATTCAATCAGTTAAAGTTGCAACGTGATATTGAACAACTACGAAAGGATATCACACGAATGACGAACAACAGGAACACTTCATTAGAGGGCGAGGTAAATTTTTTCACTAATCGTAAAATTCATTAGTAGGTTGGTTAGATAATGCGATTTGCTTTTACTGGAACTTATCTGTGCTGTACGTTTAAAGAGCGATTCGCGAATTCCTTTTTTAGGATACTAATTATTCTTGATAATATTGAGACTGCAAGTATCATAGATGTTCGCTCAAGACATTCTACCTTCAGTCCTATTTTTTGCGACATTAATCATTTCTGCTGTTTGAATATATGAATTATTCTTAATTTTTTTTACAGATAAGTGGTTTTCTGCGAAACAATACATATTTATTGGGTAGTTACAGTGCTGGATTCCTGTTAGGGTATACATTTGCATGAATGTAGCTGCAATAAGTGTTGCTAGAATTTCACTCTTTGTATTCAGAATGAATTCTGAAATTGTTTACACATGGGTAAATTGGAAGCTTTGAGTTTGCTGTTCCGGTTTTAATTTCGCTGTTGTTACAGAAGGAGAAGCACTAAATCATCCCACTCAATGACTGTTACTGTTATGCATATAACTGTATTGTAGAGAAAATATTATTCACATCCGTTGCTTAATTTATTTTATTTAAATGTTAATACTTCGCCTTTTAATATATCAATTTTCACAGTTTTCTGTACATAATTATTTAATTGATCCTTTCATTTTATAAATAAAATACAATGTGGCAAAATATTATTGTCTTTCACATATAATTCCAGAAGGAAAACTTAACTATCCATTGACTGCTTAACAATAATTGCAAGTTTTTTCACAATATCTTTGGGAAAAATTTGGATACTTATAGCAGTCTGCTTTCTCGCAAAGTTTATTTTCGTCAACACATGGGCCTAAAAAAATTACATTGCATTATAGAAATATAAAATATGGAGAAGGAAAAGTCGTGCAAATTAACAGAGATTCTAGAAGTTTAGTAATTGTGATCTGAACTAGTTTCAAAAATTTTTACCTGTTCTGCCAGGATATCTTTGAATTCCCAAACGCGGTTTATTTGTTGGCTGCTGAATGTGCGCTGATGATGAGCTACGAGATGAGTCAGTTCGACTGCCAATAGATGAGTGTTTTGGCTTTTGCATCTCGGATCTTCTACCGTCACCACTTCCAGACGTGAAATGACGTTCAGATGTTATCGCCGATTGTGTTGAGCTACTATCGCTATCATCACTGTCAAGCGTAATTACACTACTTTCATCTGAACTAACCGCAGTAGGAGATTCGAGACTGATTATCGAACCATGTGAGCTTTTTTCACCACAAAAACCGCAGGTCTTGGCACATTTTCTATACGCTTTAAGTGGATGCTCCAGACATGACCGTTCCGAACATTGAGAATCCTCATCTTTGCAATCTTTAGTTATTGGCGATCCTTTATTCCCTGAAATTTTTAAATTTATATGAAATTCGTGGCTCGATTAACTCATTTCTTTTTTCTTCAATTATAATTCAGAATTTAGAGCATATAATTTAGCATGAACGTTTGCATAGGTGAAAAGGTAATCCATCATCAGTTCCATTATTCGTTATCACCTCTGTAATAATTCATTTTATCACATAGAATGTTTGATGAGGGAAGAAAAAGAGGAATCACAATTGCAATATCATATTTCTAATCAAATCCATTCTGATACAAACTTTGCGATGAACTGTCACTTCGATCTGATTCAGAAGTCCCACGTCTTGTTGCAGGAAGAGATGAATATCGATCTCCAACACTTCTACGACAAAATCCGCAAGTTTTAGCACAACGTTCTCTAGCAGTTAAAGGATAATTCTTGCAGGTTTGTTGAGTGCAATCGTTGTTTAGGTCAACGCATTCTAATTCCTCACCTTAATAACAAAGCTACAATCGTTTGGCATGTGGAAGAGAAAAGGTAATTACAATCGATCATTCCAAGAGAAGTAAAAACACTGTTAGATCAATTTAAATTTAAATCTCTCACGATTTTCACGGTCAAGCAGTCATATCTGATCGTTCAATGATATTTATTTACCACATGATGATTCTCATTTAAAATGTACGGTGCGAAATCCATTATATATTTTCTCTTTTGCTGATCAAATTTTTATACGTCTTAACCTTTACCTTATATGACATATTTCAGGAAAGGAAAAAAAAAGAATATCGTCACCGAACAGTTTGATATGAATGGTAAATGAAAAATTTGCTTCAGTAACTGTTAAGCGTAGAATTCGAGGTATGAAGAAGTCGATGACTGTTAAAAGAGTAAGAAGTTACGAGAGTCTCACATAAAATTCTCTCTCCCTCTCTCTCTCTTTCTCCTCTTGATATCTAGAAAAAACATCAAATATATGAGAGAAAGAGAGAGGGAAAGAGAGATGGGTTTTATAAACTAAGAAGTAAACGTAGCATAAAACCTCTTGAAAGTCTAGAATATGCCGGGATGTTTTGAGTAGCTTCATAGCTCTCATGTTTAGCTGGACGATGTGAAGTACCGCCGCTCCTTCCATCAATCTGAACACTCGGTGACATTGATCTGAGAGTTGTATCGGAGGAGGGAGATGAAATGGATGAATCGACGCTACAAAATCCACATGTTTTAGCGCATTCTTCTCGTGCGGTAAATGGAAAATCTCGGCATATTTCCCTATCGCAGTCGAATTTTCTATCGAAACACAAACTACCGCTTATAAGCGCATTTCCTGTAAGTGTAATTTTGAACAAAAAAAAATGAAACAAAAAATTTCGATTCATTTCATTTTTTGTAAGTTATCAATTCTTAAATAGGAATGTTGTAAGAGTATGGAAACAAAATAATAACCTCTTCTGGGCGATAACGACGGTGATGCAGCACCACCACCTATATTTAATACGCCTGTTCCAATCGCTGTACTATGATGTTCTGATGTGGTTGAGCCTGAACCGATAATATCATCGGAACATAGACCACATGTCTTAGCACAACGTTCTTTTGCCGTAAACGGATAATTACGACAAATTTCCGCGGTGCAATCAGAGTTTTTATCATCACAAGAAACTAACGGCTTTCTTTCTGCAATGGATGAAAAAAAATTGATGGCAAATTTTCAACTTAAAAAATCCAAAAAATATACCTTTTACTTTCAACACAGATAGTTTGCAATAACATTGCTAAGAGCGCTGTCAGTGGCTTAATTAATGACATGTAAAATAGCACATCAAATTAAAGCTGTCAGCTGACTAAAAGATAGAAATTTTAATGAAAAATTTTAAAATCAAATATCTGAGTAACTTTTGCAGCACAACGCAACATTTGCTATCTTAAGATTGCAAAATAATTTTTAAATCTCTACTTTTGTGCGTGCAATAAATTTTCAACTAACACATCATAGTTCTTTCTTTTCTTATCCTTTTTTCTCTTTCCAAATTAATTCTCATTCACCACCTTTTTCAACAGCTCCATCCTTCAATGTTGAACTTTGCCGATGTAACAGTGAAATTCCGGATGATGAATGATCGGTGCTTCCTGACAACGAATCATAGCAGAGGCCACAAAATTTTGGACATCGTTCTTTAGCTGTATAGGGATAATTTCGACAGATATCACTTGAACAGTCAGGATCCTTGTCGTAGCATGCGCTACTAGCACTTTTGCTACGTATGATACCTGTAAGGTTATAGATGAATATTTGAACTTATAACTGATGTTATATCATTGTGCCTGATAATTTAATTGTTGCTAATTTTATTTTACAAAAAAAAAAATGTCGCAAAATTCAGACTTTTAAATTTTTCTTTTCTTTTCTTTTGTGACACCTGAACTATTGAAAATTTACAAACGGAAAATCATAAATTATCGGAAAATGTGAACAGATATATTTTGTTAGAGTAAGTACTGTTCACTGGTAACGTTGTAAAATACGATTGTTCACTTTTCTCTTCTGAAAACAACCATCTCAGAAGTTATTTCTTTCAAAAAATTCTCTTAAAAAAAACTCTCTTTCTTTGTTTCTTTCAAAAAAAAATAGTTCCGTAGGAATTGATTATTCAGTCATACCTTTTCTATCATACCTTTTCTCATATTTTATAAACCAATCATACATCATTCTCCTTGATAATATCAATTTCTTATCGACGAACTATCAGCCTTGTCATTATCCTTGCGAATAGGAAAAGAATCTCAGCATAGCAAAGAAAAAGCAATGTGAAAAAGAATTGAGTACTTTTAATTAAATTACTGAATTTATATTTCTTTTCAAAAAAAAATCCCACCGTTATCTGATCCACAAATAGCAATAAGCAGAGAGAGAAGGATGAGTGGAAGCATTTTGTTGAATGCTAAAAAAAAAGCTTTTCATATAAAAAATAAATAAATAAAATCAAACACAATTAAGCGCAAAATTACATTTTAAAAATTAATTACAACAATTAATTACTTATACAATTAGGAAAGGTTACTTTCAAACATTGATAAGTCATTTTTCTCTTTCTTTCTCTCTCTCTCTTTCTCCCTCTCGTTTTGCCATATTAGAAGCTAAGATTTCCTTGCATTGATAAGTGATAGTAGAAAGGATGAAAAGAAAAAAAAAGTGAATTAAACGAAATGATAAAAGAAATTTGAAAGTAGGGAAATGGAAGTGAGGCGCAAGGCGCATTTGGTCTCATTGAAGTGAAAGTGAAATGAAATAGCAACAATTATCAGAACTTTCTAGCAAATATCATTCTGAGTTTCAACAAACACATATAATAAATCAACAATTCATGCAGCTGTTTAACTGATAACTGAAGAGAATTTATCAGTCTTTCAGCGATAGAACGGAGTGTGACTGATTGGAAATTAAAGGTAAATTTCTGCTAAGTTCAAAATAACAGTTGCAAGAAAATATCCACCAAATGATTTAGGAGTGCTAAATATTTTTTTGAAATAAAAAGTAAATTTTTATTAATGACGAATTTCTTCTCATCTCTAAGCTAAGCTTTAGATAAATTTAAAGCAAACTTTTTTTTTGACTCAAAGAAATAACCTATAAAATAGTAGGATGGAATATGTGACGGTGTAAAAATGAGAAAGAATTGAGATTTTTTTTTGGTTAAAATTTCTAAAATTTACAACATCAAAGATTAACTTTATCTCATTTTTATAATATTCAATTAATTAAATTAAATGAAAAATTTTCGATTTATTCCAATAAAAAATATTTAAGGAGCAAAATGTTACGCAAATATTCATTGTTGACAGTTTTCCCCTAACGGTTGATAACTTTATAAAAATTATTAAATTTGTTTTTAAAAATTTAATAAAAAAAAGGATGTTTGATGATTGCAGCAAAAAGCTGTCATTAACTGAATTTACTGGAAATTGCTATTGCACGCACATTAACGGCGATACTTTCTTTTCACTTTAGCATGCCAAGCCAGACGGGAAGTGGAAAGGATTCAAATTCTATTCGGAATATTTTCCAAACCTCAGGCCTAACTGAAATAGCAAAGAGAAAGGAAGGTAGATGGATGGTACGGTGCAATCGCTGTACTGAACCGATCACACGAAAGCAAGCGCTTATGGTAGGAAAAAAAAAAGAAATCACAAAATTTTAAAGATTAAAGTGTTTTCAAAGCAATCGCTTGTTAGTTAGTAGCTGCTATTATTATTATTATTTATTATTATTATTATTATTATTATTATTATTATTATTATTATTATTATTATTATTATTATTATTATTATTATTATTATTATTATT
>JABVXW010000332.1:0-58093 GCA_013365375.1 Litomosoides brasiliensis
TCTTCAAATATTATTATTCCGTCGCTAACTCTTCTGCTACGAAAACAAATCAGTTCCTAAATAAAGCTTCACAAAGTATTTTTGTTGTGGATCTACAAACAATACAAAAAAATCTCAAACCCCCCCCAAAGTTTCACAACATCGTGAGAAGAGATTTCCTACCTAACTAGGCTTCATAGGCTGCACTTTTTTGGTACCATTTCTGGGTGATTGGATCCTATGAAGAATGGAATGTTCCTAGATACGAATAATTACTACCTTTCAATTCAGTAGAAAATCAAAATCTACCAAAATCTCTTAAACCAATAAGCATGATGGATTCAGTAGAACATAAATTTTAAAGGCAGTACCTTTAAAAAAATACAACTTCAAAATCATCAGAAAAATTTGGCTGGTAAAAAGAAACTTTAACCTCGGGAACAAGTGATGGTAGAGTTGATGAATGCGCTAATGCATTGAAGCCTACTCCGATATCAATAAATATACCAAAACTGGCATGATTTCGAACAGTGCCTTCCAAAATATCACCGACTTTCAGTGACTTCATTTCCAATACATTCGTCTTAAAATGCACAATTTTGTTATAGAAGTAATAATTGAGGATAATGAAATAAAGAAAAATAAAGCATACATACCAAAAGTACTGGAGCATTTTTCCTTACAAACGGATTCGATAATAATTCCCACACTACAACCCATTCTGGGCCCTGTTCTCTAATTCGTTGTTCAATCGTTGCTAACATTTGGAACAAGCAATTCTGCCCAATGTGTGCCAAATCAGCACCAGCATACTGGAGTATCCTGAAAAATAATTCACCACATAAACCAAGTTTATCCTACATAGGTAAAGCTTTCAGTTTTAAAAAACGAAATAAAAGATGCAAATTTCCTTTTAAGAATAACGATAAACAGTAAAAACTATTAACTGCTTGGCAATCTTGTAGCTTTCTGGATGAACGGGAGTTGCATCTAAAGGATTGTATTCTGTTGCAAGTTTTGCTTTTTTTCTCACTGGTTCATTCAGTCCTTTATTTTTATATATATAAAGGAATCCAGCACAATGCTCAAAACATTTCGGACCTATTCCATTGATACCCTAAAAGTTATGCGTAAAATCGAGCACATTTTAAATGTGAAAGTTTTTCTTTTTTGGGAGTATAAAATTTTAATACCTTCAGCTCTTCTCTGCTTTTTATGCTTCCATTGTCTTGGCGATATTTGATTATATTTGCAGCTGTTTTCTTATTCAAACCCGATACTCTCCTTAAGGAAACATTTTTTGAATTGAGAAATTGATTATTCCGAGCGATTTGTAATAAATTTATTGTAGCGAAGTGTTTTTTTAAAATAAGTTATTAAAATATCACTTACTGTAAAACTTGTAGTGAGGCTATGTTCACGTCAACGCCTACATTGCTAACACATTCGCGCACGACTATATCCAACATTTCGTCCAAGCGTTTTTCATTCACCGAATGCTAGACGCAAAATCCGTAAAGTTCCAGTAAAAAGTTCTAATGCAATGAAACTTCCCTTTTATCTCCCCGAAAAATAAAATTTGTTGTTCCACAAACCTGATAAAGTCCAACACCAAGATGCTTTGGCGCAATCTTCACATATTCCGAGATAGGGTCGATGATACGTCTAGCAATTGACACTGTAATACCAAATCCATTGCAATAATTCATTAATATACTCAAGTATAACCTCCAAAACATCTTTAGTTTCCTATCAACTTTGAATTATTAAATAATCAATAGAGTTTTAGACAGGAATTGGAAAATATTAACATAAAACAATTATAGTAACCAAAGTTAGTAAGCTAACCTGCACTTCGTAAATTGATATCGATTCCCGACAATTCTTCTGCCGCTAATTCTGTTGTGCTATAAATGGATGCACCACACTCGGAAACTACGCTAAAATTAATCATAAACCATGCAAACTATTAATAATTTATAACAATTTGCAAACCATGAATTCGGATATTTCAAATCGTCTAAAGGTCAAATACGAACCAAAATTTTGCAGCAATTACACCGCGCTGAATTAAGGATGCTACGAAGGTTTGTGCTTCTCGACTCGCGGTGCCATTCCCAACAGCTATTATGAAAGGTGAATTAACCGTTTTTGATGCGAGCGTTTTCAGTATTTCTTCGGCCCTTTCATCCGGACCCCAGCGATTGGAATGAAGTCGACGTAAGTGAAATACTGCTGTTTGAAGAAGGTCACCTGAACCAGTATGAAGGTTTATATAGTTAGAAGGGTCATAAATTATAACAGTATTCGGCTATTTTTGCATAACAAAACAATGAATTTCATAAAAAATGAGCATCTTGTACCGTTATCATTGACCAGTGCACATTTACATCCATTCGAATATCCAGGATCAATCGCAAGTACTGCATAACCTTTTAGAGGAGCCGTGAGCAGTAATTCGCGAAGATTTTTAGCAAAGCAATCGATTGCAGAATTTTCCGCTCGATCAAGCAATTTCTTTCTAATATAGTTGTGAAACAAGTGAATGAAACGACTAAACAAACTGATAGTAATGATATGAATAAACATGTACATTTCGCTTTTTTAGGTAAAGGAAATACTTTAATTTACCGAACTTTCCGTTCAATTGAAGGTATAAGGAAACGTTTCGTGGAATCCTGGACAGCTTTTCTTAAAAAATCTACATGTTTGGGATGAAAGTTGAGTTTTAAGCCTGGATGAATGCTAGCAATATTATCGTCAACGACTACTTTCCAGTTTATGATTTCTTTCGATGATGCTCGTTCCAGAGCTAAAATCTACAAAAATAAAGGATAACTATAGAGGAAAAATCTTCTAATATCGGTTGTTGACATAATGTTGACATAATACATAATTATATGGGAGAAATAACATAAACAAAATTTTTCCAAATTCAATGCATCCGTCTAAACTGCATAAGAAGTATTGCAACTAAAATGCGGGTTCCAAGCTTCCAAAAAGAATTAAGAAACAAGAAGACAGTAGGTGTTAGCTGACAACTATTCATAAAACAGCATTAAGAGTTCTAAATATCAGACATGATTACTTTAAGTGAAGAAAAGATTTCACCTGAAAAGGCTGAACAAATCGAACATCTTTTTCAAAATTTATATATAATTTGAAATGATCGAGTAGAGAAAAATTCTTGTCTGTTTCTTCTAAAGCTTTTGCTTTCCTTGTAAGTGTCGATTTCACATACAAACCAATATTCAAGTAATTGTTTAGCTCAGCTCTAAAAATTATCTTTAAAATTAAATAGACAAGATATGTTCGCCCACTTTCATCTCATGTCAGTTCCCATAAAGCCAACGCATATATCATAAAAATGTGGTCCCACTTTCCACTAACAATATTAGCTATCTTCCGATAAAATGTGCTATAGTTTACGATGAGTTTTTTAGTAGGAAGTTTTTTGTGCACTAATCATTCGTAAAAAATAATATAATTCAATATACTGCAGAATATTTCAAAACGAATGCAATCAATGTTATAACACTTAGCAGAGTAATCCTTAACAAAAAAAAAGTGAAACTTAAAAACTCAACTTGTGTCTTACAATTGACATATTACCAATAAAAAAAAAAGTCAAATCTGACTATTTCATTGTTATGATTCTTAAAATATGACACCACCACTAAAGTTCGGTAAAAATTTTAAATATTTTTATAAAAATACAAATTAATAACCATAATTAAAAGTTTGGTATCAAAATATTAAATATTAAAAATTTTGAAAACAATGTTTCAGTTACACAGCATAAATAAAACCTACAATTTTTGCAGCAAAGCTTGCGTTTCCTCTAAGCGATGTAATTCATAAGATAACAAATGTATCGTCGTCTGTTCTACTTTTGCCAGTGTACTCAGCTCTAAACGATATTTTACGAACTATTAATTACAGTAACAAACCAAGCAAGATAAAGAAGAAGAGTTAAAAGTTCTTTCCTATCTTTAATTATAACACTGTTTGTTTTATTTGAAAATAAGTTTCAGTAATAAAATTTTTCACACCTAATGCCAATACAAAGCTAGCTTGTTATTTAATGTAATTCTCTATTTTATCGAAAGAAATAGCTGCAGAAGCTTCTCGAAATTTCTAACGACTTCATTGCAATCAAGAAAGGTAAGGAAAGGAAATTGGCAAAATATTTCACAGATACCTGGTACAGAACTAACAAAACGTTGTAAATTAACATATTCTCCACCATAAAGCCTTTGGCAAATCTCGCCAACACCTAATTCGCTGCAAACATCTTATATATACCATTCTTGTTCGAATATATGTTTCGTTTCCTCCTTTCTTTTTTTATAAATTCATTTAGCTGAGTGTTACGAAACAGAAAATGATAAATTATGTATAAAAGATTCTGGAAACATACGCTGCTCTTGAAGCCAAAGAGCCTTTTTTGGCTTTTTTGAAAGGTTCGAATAAGCTATCCAGTTCACTAGCATCCATTGTCTTTGAAAGAGCATTCTTCACCGATTCTTTCAAAGCACCATTTTCAATTTCAGCATCAGCTCGTTTTAAAAGTTTTTCCGCTTTAGCTTTGATGGCTCTGAAATCCTGATCTATGTTATATTTCCAGAATCACCGGAAGACGAAGTACGATAAACATACTTCGCATTCTTAAAGGTTTCCACCGCGTATCGTAAATCATCAGGCGTTGCTCCACCAATTAAATGTCGTCGATAACGGGCAATAAATGGTACCTCACATCCATCTTCAAATAACTGAACCAGTGATCGTGCTACGTCTGCGGGAAATCCCATCTTAAAATGCGGTCTGTATATAACTTCAAAAAATCTACCGACTAAAATATGAATTTTCAATACCAAGTTCATCTATGTAAGGCAATTAAAAAGTAAATAACTTAAACTGATTAAGTGATTTAAAGACTAATTATTATAATATCAAATGAATTACAAAGGAAATATACGCATAATACCAATCGCATACCTCCAGCGCTACAAATTCGTCAATAGTCCACCGTACAGCAGACATTGTTTGCTATCTTTTGAAACTGCTTCTTAAATATAATTATTCTAGCACTTTTTTTTTAAATTTCGCTCATTTCAACAGAAATTCCATGCTAATAATCAACTCGCAGAATGATAACGGCCACATAAGGCAGGACGTATTAAGCGACAGATAACACCGTAAAAAGCAGGCACAATTTTATCTATCATACGACCCCATTTTCTGTAGTTCCTTCGTTTCATGCAACGCAAATTTCAACGAAATTTCATAAGTTTCGGGATACTTCGAAACACTGGATTTTTATCTTATTACTACGGTTCGGTCATAATGAGAATATGAGAAACTGAGAGTGAAATATTCCAAAAAATATAATAAATGAAGAAATCAAAGTGTCACATAAAACTAGAATTTCAGTTTATTCGTAATTACATGCAGTGAAATAAATTGAGCATTGGTGATTTATGGAATAATATAAACACAGTTTTGCAAAAATAAATTATTGCCATGCATTGAATTACATGTACACAGTAATTTGTCAAGGAAATCCCGTTTTTAAATTCCGATATCATAGGGAAGAAAGACAAATTATATCTCCGTAACGACTATAGTTGTCACCAAAAAGAAAGACTAAAAATCAGTTTAATTTAGGAATCCAGAAATATGCCACCTATACAGTGATTTACGGTATCCGCTAGCCGATATCTGTTACAAATCCCCTACTATAAAATTTGCTAAAAGAATCACTGCTTTAATGTATCTATATAGCCCAGGCTACGCTGTGTACTGCGTCTCGCATTGTACGCTGCACGAGAGCGGAAACTGCGGTCCTCAAGGTAGCCAGCATGGGCACAGTAGCTCACCATGTCACGAAACCATGTCTGCAGAAATGCTTCTGAAATACAAGAAATTGTTCCATCTTATAAGTACAACAATAAAAATTCTTTATTTATTTATCAATATTTATTGCTTACACAAAAACTCAAAAATGAGAACGCTAGATTCTAATCTACTCTCAATGAAATGTACTTATAACTTGCCACTTTCTGGAAGAATAAATTCATCCTCGTCAGATGACTGTTTTAGCGTATCATTTTTCGACGCGCGCATTGTAAGTTGTTTATCCTGAAAATACACTAGTCATAACTGAGAACAAAAAAATAGAAAATATTCACTGTTGGCTCAATCAAAAGTGTAAAATTCCTAATCAAAGAATCTTAAACACAGTAACACTTTGCTATGGTAATTTCCAAGAGGTGGCAAACTCACCATGCGGATATCAAATGGACCTTCTTTGATAGGCGATGTAATAACATCAATAGAGCGATTATGGGCAGGTTCATCTCCTCTAAATCTCTTCTGCAAAAAGTAACCTAAGACTGAAAAAGTAACATAGATCAATAGAATCACATATGTAGAGCAGTCCTACCTTTGCGTGACACCCACATTAACTATGCCCCAGTAAATTTTCAGATCACTAATTTCAGAAATAGTCCCTCCTCCCTAAATGAAATGAAAACGTATTCATTATAATGACTTTTTGTTTGCCATCTGAAATGAGCGACAGGGTGACAGTTAAGATTACGGCAACATCATAGTCACTGTAAGTACAACTTTTACATTGTTATGGATTTTTAGAGGATCTTCTTTCATCACATACATCATCTTTCCCATAATAATGCTGCTATTCATCACCTACTGTTATTATATTATTGGGAAATATTACCAGTAGGAGCTTTTGCACTGACCTATATAACCGATTTCTCTATAACTTGAATGTCATTTAAGTCTCCCAAAAAAAATTAACAAAACACAATAACACTTACAGTATCTCTTTCATACGATTCTTCCACCATGGAGTTTGTCATCATATTGGCAATGTTACGACGATCTATCGCCATTTTAGACTGTAAATTATTTATTAGACATCAGCTCATTAATCACTGACCTATCACGCTTAATCAGTTAGCTGTCATCGGCTGACATTTATAAAATACTAAATTATATAAAATAATAAAGAACTTACATTATATTTTCCGATAGCTCTACATTGTCTCTTCCACACCAGTCCTTAAAAAAATGCACTAAATAACGGATTTGAGAGATGTCAGGAATTATCTATTTACTATATTCGTCTCTTTTTGAATTACACAAATAAAACAAATGTGTAAATGGCATAGGATGTTTTTTTTTATAATTTAGAAAAAAATGCTGATCCAGTCACTTTAAAAATTAGGAAAGTAATACTGGAAACCAAATTTGATTGAAGAGAAATATAATACTAACAAAGGTAAAGCGATGCTACTGCACAAAAATCATTAAACGAAGAAATGCGACCCACCCACGATACAATCTATACAGAAATTTGGAAAAAAAAGCATACTGGAGTAAGGGTTTTTAAATTTTCGGTGACTTCTAGCAACATTTCGTTTCGCACTTCCATTATCAGCATCCTAAAATTTCATTTAAATGCTTCTTATATGGGCGAAAAACAAGACAATACCAAATCAAAATATATAAACATTAAATTTGTCGGTAATGGATAAAACAATGCTTTATAAACAACTTCGGTGGGTAAAACCATCATTAAAAAGGTCAATTCTCTAGATACAGTAGTAAATCGAACAATCTATGACAAGTCGTTTATTTAAATTTCAAGTTATACGAAAACAGAGCAATAATTACCAAATGTTCGTTGCGTTCACTATATTTCTTTTCAAAATTCTGAAAAACTTTATAGCACAGAATGAATATTAATATAAGAATGAATCAATATGTAAAAACAAGAACTTACGCGTGGTAATACGATATGTACTAAATCCTAGTACAGCTTTCACAAAGGCCAAATATGAATATAGATATAATTAAATTTTACCTTATTGAGGTCTTCACAAATTGCTGCGTTACTTCCACTCTTTAATTCCACAATTGGTGTTGAAATGCATGCTTGTCCAAAACCTCTCTGTAGTGCTTCAATGGCCGTTTCACGACTATTTGATGCATTACAGTACCTTTCCGCAATGAGATCCAGGTTGAACTCATAGCGAGACCTGGCCTTCGCGAAATGGTCTTCTAATCCTTTGTACATTATTAAAATCACTGAAATGTTACAGAGTACATTGCCACCGACAAGTATTATCTGTGAAAACGAACAAAGAACCGTCAACTTGACATTCTCTGTATCACTACTAGGTGGTCTGTATTTCTGTCATTCAATTATGTAATGTTCTTAGAGTCAATTAAAAGCATAGTTCGCTATTCTAGCTTTATAGCAATCTTCAGTGACTTCAGTCTTTCTTCTGCTATCTCTTTAGCTGTAGCGCGCTTCATCCCAGTTTTAAACACTACTACCAAGACTTTTTTAGAACTCCTCTTTTCTTCCTCTCTACTGTGCAGTTTTGCTAGTACTTCACTCTAAGCTAACATTCGCTTATTTTTAATTTCAAACTTCACTTCTTCTGATTTTTCTACTTTTAAAGCCACTTTGCCTTCCTGATCTCATATTTAAGCAGTGAATCGAAGTTAAGAGTAAGAGAATCATTCCCAAACAGAGTGATATACTTTTACAAGCATATTTTTTTGTAATGACTAAAATAGAATTTGTAATTTCGACTTGCTACAATGCTCTCTCTTAAGACATTAACTCCCATTAAGACAGAAAGAAGTCGGACACTTTAAAAATTTCCACTCGAACGGAACTTTTCAACTTCCAATTCTCACACCAACGCAGCCGCTTTCTCAATTCAAAATCCCGTCAAATACGGCCAACATCATCACATAATGGAGCGTAATGAAACAATTAAAAACGTAGATTCTCTTGTGCTGACTGGATTTTCTGGATTTTATTAGTGTCTCTAGTTTGTACTGGGAGGTTACTAATATGAGAGTTAGCTATATGAGACTTTTAGGCTGATTTAGTGTAGTTTCGTAGATGTACTGAGAATGGTATAGCGTGAAGTTTGAATGAGATTAACGAGTAAATACAAGTTGAAACTTCCTCAAATGAGAAGTTTTCTTCCTCCTACGTGGAAAAAAAGCTGGCCATCTCCATTTTTTTTACTCATTCATGCGTAATTATTTCTCTGTTAAATATTGAATTCTATGTCTATTTAATAAAGATTTGAAGCAAATATAAAAAAATAAATGTGAACTGATTTTAGACGTTCTGACTAATCCTATGATCATACATTATTCAATTTATTGGGGATATTGGCTGTGAGAGGGATGTCTTTCAGAATTGGAGTAAGGGTCGAAACAGGTAAGCCTTTCCCTAAATAGCATTTAACAATATCCCAGAATCCCATGATTGCCAATTAGAGCAAACCAAATACCTGAAGCAACCGTCCAACTATAAATGCTGAAGCAATGATGCTACCAGTCATACATTGTTCAATTTATAGCTTCATTATTATTAATGATTTTTGCATAAAGTTGAGTTCAAACATATTTCTACTTGAAAAGTCACTAAGTGCGGTGTATGGGAGAATACAATAGATGAACTTGATACATTTTGATATTAATGTGATATTTTAGTGGACTGTACTTCATATATTCTTGACCATGGTGTCAACCTTATAAGAAAGTAAAGTTACCATATGGATTCTATTAATGCCGCAAAAGTTATTCAGACAGTTTTTCGCCAAACATTGAAATATTTCTACTGGTTCTTATTTGTATATTATAAAAAAATCAGCTTGAGTTGAATTTTCAGAAAAGGGACGAGGAGTAGTAGGATTCTGTGGTGAAACTGAATTTGCGGAAGGTATTTGGGTGGGTGTAAATTTGGATGAACCAAACGGGAAACATGATGGTACAGTGAAGGGAGTGCGATATTTTGAATGTGAACCAAATCATGGCATCTTCATAAAAGCGAGCCAAGTAATTTTCTTGTATCAATTTCTGTAGTTTCCTTTTGTAGCTATCGCGATTTTCGTTCACATTTTTTTGTACTCCAAAAGAAGATTCCTGAAAAAATTGAGTTGGTTTTTTAATCAGTGATCAACGTTTGTTTGTGAATGAATTCATTGATATATTGAATAATTATTGTAATTTTTTTTTCACAATGCTTATTGGAAGTAACTTTCAGGTTCGCATAGATTCTCGAGGCAAATCTGGCATGCGTTTACCTACCGATATTCGAAAAGATGTGAGAAGCAAGCTTTCGCCGGCTGCAAGTTTTTAAAAAATAATTTAGCACCTATTTCAAAATAGATTGAAATTTGTGAACAACTACTGTCGTAATTTCTAGAGCTGTCATAGAATGACACCATCTGTCATAATTTGCAGGGCTCTCCTAAAATGACACCTGCTTCTTCTACCGAAAAGCTGAAAACTACTAGTGGGACACCTGGCACATCTGTGAAAAAGCTTTATTCTAAAGAATACACGAAAGGAGGTATTGGACGACTTGGTAGTCAATCGCCTTCACGAGCATTTGTAGAGGTTTCTCTTAGAATTATCAGTGAGTGAAAACTTAACTTTTTCAAATATTTCCGTACAGTACTGTTGATCGATTACAGGAGCATTCCACTTTGACTCAGAAATCTCAAGGTGAAACTAGTCAGAAGTTGGGTGGGATTCAAAAGAAGAGTTCCGTTGTAAGCAAATTAGGAAATGCAGCTGATGCTACCAATCTGGAAGAAGTGGCAACTGCAGAGAGTGTAAAAAGCATCGTCAAAAAAATGGAAGAGGTTTAGTCTATATTTTATAGCGTATTATGTGAACTTATATTAAAATATTTCTTAGTTGTAAGACAGACATTTAAGTTATGTTCGATTTTATAATCAAAAAAGCTGAGGCTAAAGCTGTGCTTAAAAAATATTAATTGAGTAGTATAAACCTTTGGTAATGAATCGGTAGATTGTGTACTGTGATTAAACCTGTACAATGACAAATGCAAATAAAATCAAAGGGAATTTGTGTCTCTTGCTCTTTTCTGATATGAATTTCGTATGCAGCTAGGTCTGGCACAAATAGTGCAAATAATTACGAAAATTATGACTATTTTATTTCAGTCAGTTCTGTCAGCCCCTTTGCCTCCTAATATGGATGAACGGAGTGAGCTCGAATGGCTTCGTATAGAACATAAAGATCTGTCTGAAAAACTAGAAAGTTTAAGGTAGTTATTTTCTGTTGTGATTTTTTCAACGCCCTTCATTTATGTATTCGATGGTTTCATTTTTTTAGGATCAAAAGGAAGGAAGATCACATTAAATTGGTTGAATTTGAGAGAAACCGAATACAGTTAGAATCATTACTTCAGTTCAGAGCCAAAATACTTGAGGAGCAAACTAATCTGCAACGAAAATTACAAGAAAAGGACAAGGTAACGCATTTTAAATTGATTTAGTTATATGTGTTGGCGAGATGCTTAGTGTAGTGCAACAATCAAAAGAGTCCGTTTGTTTTTTGTTTTTTTGTGTGAAACATAAGTGTACCTACGATACTGTTCAGCATGGAATTGCAGGAGTTAAGAGATGCACTTGAATCGAGAAGAAATGAAAATGATGGTCTTACAGAAATTGAGGAACGTCTTGAATTAATAACGATCGAAAAAGAAATGGCTGAAGAAAAGGTCGACATATTGCAGGTAAATTTCTCAAGTATACTTGGAAGTCATCTATTTCTTCTGTGAGCTTTTTTAACATAACCTTACCTTAGATAGATTTGCCAAAAAAGGAAAATTTAAAGTTCTTATAGTTTTTCTGTTGTAATTTCTTTCCGGCGTATACGATTTACTGTTTAGGCAGAAATTGATGCGGAAAAACAACGAACACAAGAGTTAGAAATTGAATTGGAATTACTACGTGGCGAAATGGAACAATCAGGCGACAGTTCATTTCAGGCATGTTTCCGTCACAAGTTTCATTGTAATCTCATTTTGAAATTTAGCCAGTACTGGCTGATTGCTAGAATGTGATTTCTGGAGAGATATAAAGAACAAATGAAAACATATTGAAAATTTCAGTATAACAGTGTGCAGATGAAACAGCTTGAACAACAAAATGAGAAACTTCGAGAAGCGTTAGTAAGGTACTGATTACTCGCTGGAGATTTTTCTATGAACAATCAAGCACTCATTGTTTAAGGAAGGTGTAGATTTTTGATTTTTTTAGGATGCGAGATGTGACAGGGCAAATGTCAGTTGATAAGCAGGAATTAATGAAAGAAAACGAAAGATTGAAAGACGAATTAGCATCGTTGACAAAGATGTGTGAAAAAATAAAGAAGGACCTAAGTGCGTATGAAAATATTGCTGCAGAGTTAAGAGAACGGGTCAGTGACTTCATTTTTTGAATCATGTGAAACTGTACATGTTCCTTAATAGTTATATGCAGAAATAATCTAATCTCGTTAGCGCTATGGATTTTGATTATTCATCGCATTTTTAGAATGTGGTCTGCATAATTGAACAGTTAAAGAAATTATCCTTTTCTCTCTATTACTGTGAAATATATTAGTTTTTCATCATAGGATTATTTTTATAAAGTGTTTGAGACAAGTCAGCTCTTGAACTAATCTTGTGATTTCTACTTTTTTGGCTATCATTTCCTTTGATTTTCCTCTTTTTGGTTACCAACGCAGAATCCGTTTTTAATCAAGCTGCAAAATCAATTTTTTTCACCCTTGTAGATTTGGACACTACATGGATGTTTCGGATCTATTGAATCAGGCTTTTTCGTTGTACTTAGCTCTGAAAAAAAATTCTAAATTATCCGAATTATCGAAATTAAATTATCTAACAACGCAGTCTCGCTTCCCGTGGCATCTTATTATTAACAAATAAACATAAGTATAAAAACAAAATAGTATTGCTTTGCAGGTGGATATAGCAATGGGTAGTGAAAAAATGATAGAAGCACTGACAGACAGGAACTTGGATATGGAGGAAAAAGTCAGGTAATATTCTATTGTATAACAAAAACAATAATGACTGCTAAGGTATGCTTCTTCAAAGTTCAATTTTTTTATCTTATTTTTGTTAAAGTGACTATGCTAAAGTGCTTCATTTTTCTCTATTAGCTGATTTGCTCTTAAAATATATTTAGTTTGTTTTTAGGTTGCACTGATAGCTCGTATTATTTTGCACTTTGTACTTTTTTACAGAGCTTTGGAAGAAACTATTGATGATTTTGAAACTATGCGTGCAATGGATGAGGAGATTTTGGAGACTCAAAAGGATACTGAAAAGGAGTTAAGAGAAGAGCTTGATAAAGCATGTGGGAAAATTAGTGAGGTAATTAGGAATATTTCCCAGGTGCTTATTTTCAGTTGAATTTTTAGATAGTGGTTAGAAAATATGGTAAAGTTTTTCAGTTATTACTGCAAATCAAAGCCTGTGGTGCGCAAGCTGATGATTATGAGAAAACGATTCTCATGTTTCGTAAAAAAGTTAGCGATTTAAATGAGGAAATCCAAGAACGTTATGATGAGGTGAGTAAACTGGCCATTGGTTTCATGTGATTTATCTCACCTCTAGCCTTTGCGATCCATAATTATTTCTACATTTCAGTTTACAAAAACGCCTGATAGGTGTAATGGCTGCGAAAAGTTTCATTTTATTCCCTGTAACTTACAATTATCTTGTTCTTGCAAATTTTATGCCGGTAGGATATAAAAATATTTGTATAAGGAATGTGTTGCGATTTAGCCGAAGGAGTTAACTAAAGGGAATATCATCACTTCGTATCATTTCAGAATTTACGTATGCTAGAACAAATAAAATTTCTTGAAGAAGGGAGCAGTATTCCTGGAATGCAAAGCACCGGTTTCACTGCTACACGTGCGTTTTCGGAAGTAAGTTTGCAATTTCCTTATTGTACATTGCTATTCTGTTTGTGAATAAGCTTTTGAATGATTTGTATCTGTTGTTTTCATCTCTTTAGATTGTGGATGCTGAGGTACGATCGTTGGAATTGGAATTTGCACATCAGTTTAACAAATATCTTAAAGCCTTTATGCCCGATAATTTTACGAAACCAGGGGGTCAGCTTTTAAAGTGTTACACATAATGCGTTAGGGATTTTCGGTTGTACGGCTATCACCTAGTTCAGGGGACCTGATTAACACTAATTTTAGACTACCACTGCCCAGCTTGTGTTTAAACAATAACAGAAATTGATAACAATCAAAAATCATTCATAAAAATTAATGTAGTAGTTAGGTTGTTGGTAGTTCGTTATTAAAAAAATATAAAATTTAATATAATTGTGGAACTAACAGGTGACAGTGATGCAATAATACTCAATGTCTTGTTTCCACGACTATATCAAAAATCAGTGATCTTGGCAAAGTTGATGGGTAATAAGGTTTGTTTTCCATTAATACTTCTTGTTATTTTATTCATGGCATTTCTGCTGTATCATTTTAACCTACGTATTTTTTCAATCCGTCTGGTTTTTTCAGTATCCTCCAGTACCAGGTGGTATGCGCCGTGAACATGTCACCAGGTCACATAAGGCCGAACAGTGGGCACATTGTGCGAAGTTCAATTATTTGTTGAGTGCATTGGAATGCATCTTACGAAAATTTGAAAGGTTGACCGATTTTAGTAGTCATTCACTGTAGAGAGGCTAAAGTTAATTTTTCTCATGTAAACGGACAAGCATTTTTGTTAGCTTCAGTTTATAACTGTTGTGTTTCAGATTTCTTGAGTGTTATTGTTAAGCAAAAATGTTTTTTTTTTGTTAACAGACGAAATTATGTTACTTTCCACTTTGATTTTATGCAAAAGAATTGACGTGGAGTGCCGCTCATTACTAAATTTTTAATTGATCTCAAACTCGAAGAACTTTGCTTGTGTTTAAAGCGGGATTTTTTTGAAAGTGACATTGTTATATGTTCCAGTGCTATACAACGCTGTTCGGTGGAGAGACTGTCACGTTTGTCACAGCTTCAGTTGGAAATGGCAGCTCAGGAAAGAATGATCGATCAATACATTGATTTGTTGAAGACTGATCGTCTCGATGAGAACACTTCCTCAGCCAATCTTGAGAAAGGGATAACATATTTTCAGGTCTGGCTTCATGTATTTTTTTGTTGCGAGAGATTATGAAAAACTCTGAAAGTTGTTGCGAAATTATTGCGAATTATGACTTAACTAGTTAAGGTAGAGGTTGACTTATATTTGTAGTTCTTCAGGAATTACTCGTCAATGAGTTATTATGCTTTGTGCAAAACATCCCTTAAAAACTCATGAATTTCGTTCCAAATTCCAAATGTAGACAGAATGGGTTTTTTTCAGAATGTTTTCTCCGTTCACATGGCTGGTGAAGCATATGATATGAAGCAGGCGTTTTCCGATGTTATCGCTCAGTTACTTTCTGGTTTGGGTTGGATGAAGATAAATGTTCAGCGTTTTACATACTTTTTATTGGTAAGTTTAAATTTTAGAAATAAATTTCACTTCTAAAAGATTATGGATGGTGATGCTCTCTTCTTGAAAACAGCAGTCATAGTGTAGGTAAAAATGAATACAAGTTTGGTCATTTTTGTAATTTTTTCCATTATCGAAGTGTTGTTATTTCGCAAATTTATTAAATTCATTTTTGTTCATTCTTTGTGAAAATTTTCTACTAATTCAGTCAAGCAAAATATTAAATTTCTCTTATTTGCTTATTACGATTCACTTAAGACTTTTAATATGAAAAAAATAAATGCAAATATTGTTCCAATCACTTAATACTACTTTTTCTTCTTTTGAAGCCCGGTGGAGAAGATAGTGAGATTCATACCTTTGCTGCTTCACTAATGGGATTGATCACGGAATGTGAACAGCGAACGATTCGTTCGAGAAATCGTATCCCAGCACAAAAGGAAATGGAAATAAGCCAGCAAGTATAGTTTTTTTAGATGTTTTCGACATTTATTTCTTTCATTTATCCAGTACAGTTTCCTCTGAAAATTTTCGAAACTTTAAACAGAGTACATGACTAATAAAGGGAAGTATTGCATATCTACCTTTTTTCTGCACTTCCTTATTTTTTAGATAGATGAGCAATTATCCAGTGCAATCAGTATCCTTTGGAAGGTAGCTACTATTGCGAGTAGTATTTGTGCTGTAGCGAGTATACAACTAAGTACACATACCGGTAAATACTTGTCAGTTGAATTCATTCAGTTCTCAGTGCTAATCCATTATTCTATACTGTTGTATATACACAGGTTGTAGGGGGAGAGGGAGGAAGTCAACATTTAGCGATTTTGTAGATGCTGAAGGTTTACAAAGTGACCGAATGAAAGAAATGTTGTTGGGTGCCGTTGAAAAAATGAATGGTCAAACTGACAGCACCAAGGCACAGGAAGTTATCAAGTATGGCTTTTCAACGAACTGTTTTATAGCTGTTAATCACAATGTGTAGAACTTATTCATTTTTCACTACTACAATTGTAATATGTTTTAGCTCTACAAAATTTAAAAATTTTTGCTTTTGTTTGCGGCAACTTGCTTTTCTTTAGAAATTATATGCTTACACTAAAATCGATTCTTGCCAAATTAGCCGAACAACTGGACAGTGGGAATTTGGAAGTGGAAACAAGCAATAAGAAGGTAAGCGACATTGTAAACTATATTTTTATCAATTTATTGATAATTTTACATGAGATTTGACAAATTTCTTTCAGAAATCATGATTTCTTGTTTTGAATACTAATGAAAAATAGCTTGTTTAAATTTCTATTCTGTTTTAGATGAAATGTATTTTCAGCCATTCCCACCGCTTTTGGAGCGTGCTCATGCACGGAAACAGGATGCAGTAGAAGCAGAAGGACTTCGTTGGCAGCTGGAAAAGAAGGAAAATGAAATATCTGATTTGAAAAAAACGCTTCGATCCAGGGCGGACGATATTAGTAATTACAGGGTACCATTTCCAGCACATTTGTTCATGACATAATTCTGATGTTGCGAGTGGAAGAGAGATTGGAAAGCCGTGATCAAAAAACATTAATAGTTATGCTTAAGTTTTTCTGCAATGATTGAAATCAGTGCAGATTTTTTAGTTGAGGTCATTAACTGTTATTATTTAGTAATGAATTGGAAGCTATATGTTTTTGAAATTTTGCAATAACGTATTAATTATATTGATCGATTTCGTTGTTCAAGCTTCGATTGGAAATGGCTGACAAAAAAATGGAAGCATCAGGCAAGGTGGATGAGTCACAAATGTTGAGATTGCAGTCTCGCTGCGATGAATTGCAAAAGGAATTAAAAAAGAGAAGAGAGTAAGCACTGCTTCCCATACTGCATTTATTTCATTTTCGAAATCGAAAAGAAAAGCGTTAATAACTAGCTATTTCTCATTGTGACTTTTAAGAAGTTTTTTGTTTGCCCTGTTAGTTTTTATCCTTTCCTTTTCACGTGCTAGTTGAATGGCAAGTTTTCATTTAGTGAGTACGAAGAGACAATGGATGCTATACAAAGAGATTTGGAGGCATGTGAGAAGGAGAACGCAGAACTGAAGGAACGTGCCAAAAATATGAGTAAAAAGGCGTTGTTGATGGTATCGTATTTTTCACTTACATTTGAAAACATATTGTACGAATTAGATGTGCATAACATTTTAACCTATTAGTATTTTAAATACTGGTCTGCTTTTTAGAAGTATTGTTGGTTCCGAAGTGAAGGTAACCATCAGCTTTGTCCTTTGAAAATAGAGATAGTGCAGGTAAATCGGCGAAACATTTAGCTTTGTTGAAGAGTTATTTTTTTTAAGAATTTGAGCAACACTCTGACGTCATCCGCTACGTCGTTACCACCCACACCAACTGCTACCGCTGGCACTGCATTTACATATGCAGCTGAAATCGGTTTTTTGGAAGCAGCATTAATTGAAAAGCAGGATGCTCTCAAATGGGCGAATGCAAGAATACGTTACATGGAGGTTGAATATTTTTTCCAGTTTAGTTATTGCATCCATAATCTTTCTGTTTTCACGTAATTAAAATTAAAGTTCTTTAAATTGGTGATGGACTCTTTTGTAATGCTTGGAAATCTGACGTGAGATACCTTCAATTTCAAGATATATTGATTTCAGATTCAACGCATGTTCCAGCTTTTGCCAGGTATTGGAGTGTCTGGTGTTTCGGCTGAAATTGCTGGGCCATTAACATTAAAAGCTGCTCAGGGTTCATATAAGGAAGAACTAGACAAGTTAATTAGAGAAGCGGAAGGCATCATGAGCGAAGCTCGAAATTATCAAGTGCCTTATGTAGCAAATTTGCATAAGCAGAGAAAAACTCAGCTTCTTGAAGAACATCAGTATTATTTGGATGTTCGAGATATCAATTATAGGATTGATAATGTGAGTGTCATCTCATGGCTATAACATTTCATTTTGTATTTTCACACCACTTAGAGATTATATCACTGTGTTGTGCTTATTTTTGTCTTACTTTTAGTTGAAATTGAAAATTCATCGCTTCTGGTCGAAACATAATACCGGAGAACCGCTTCCGAGCTTGTTTAATAATATAAAAAGCATCGTTACCGAAAGGCCGAAGGTGAGTTCTGATTGACAACTGCAGATATCTAATGTTTTTGTGTTATAAAATTTTACTTCATGATTTTCTGTTTTGAAGTAACATCGATTGGTAGTAATGATTTTTAAGTATGTTTTTTTCACCCACAAGAAACATAGTGTGCATATTTCAGTGCGTACAAAGTGGTGATCGGGGTGTGCATTCGAATGCATACAAGAATGCGTATAGTTTCTTATTTGATAAGTTAGATGCGGAACGCAAGAACTTTAAATCACGACGTGTGTCGTAATCATATGGTCTTAGGAAATAGAACTCATCACGAACTACTGGAATCTTCTTTATCGAATTGTGAATATTTAGTTCTTACTTGTTGTCTAACTCAAAAAAGCAATTTACATTTATTGAAAATTTGCCTTATAGTGAAGGTTTACTTGACATATTTTGTCTGTACTGTCGTAACTATGTCATATCTTTAATAGTTGTATAATTTTATTTGTACCATTCTGAGTGATTATTTTTGAATTTAATGAATACATCAATAGTACATTCACAGAATGTACATGTAGTGCTTTTATATAATTGTATATACAATTCTGTAACTTCTAATTTGAGTTGTCAGTGGTGAATATAATGAAATTTCTTTGTGTTTTTTATTTATTCCTTAATGTAATGAAATTTCTTCCAGTTTTAACTATTTTTCAATGATGAAAAATCCCTCGCCTTTGTGTTTCCGTGATACAATCCAACAGTGGAAGTGTAGGAATGATATATGGTCATGGTCATATTAAAAGAAAATACGATGAGCGAATTATAAAATTTGTTGCTGATGAATGTGGATCAGCAACAAATAGGCTTCTGCATTCAGTTCCCTCTATGAAACAGAAGAATATTTGCCTTTGTTAACAAAAGAAATTTTGCTGATAATTTGTTCAGAGAATAAGTTCAAGATTTTATTAAATATATTATACAGTTTAAAATCAGCAGTCATAGTTGAAGAAGGTTTATCTTCATGATTATTTGGCAGCGCACTGCTGTGCACATCACATATAATGCTTACAGAGTTATCCTTCATTATCCTCACTACCTTCTTTTCAAATTCTAATAGCGATATTTTTCGTTTCAAAAATTATAAGAGTAGGTAAAATGAGAAGTAAAGTGAAACTACAATACCATAAGCAATCGGCAGTATAATACGCGCTGACAGATCAACTCGTGCAGCAGTTACTGAGTAGTAATCGGACCAGCGATGAAAATAATCATTTATCAGAGTATCATAGTTTGATGTTGACGTTGAACACATCAAATCCTGCAATTTACTCATTTTTTTTCTGTTTTTGTTTCAATAGCTACGATAGTTTTAACCCTGAAAAAAAGGATGATCGGTGAGGAATAGTTGATATATTATCCTCTCATTACTTATTTTATGCAGTTGTAGTTTAGAATATATTTAAAATAGAGGAACAAACTTGATCAAAGTGTTTCATTTCAAACATTCGTCCATTAGCAGGCCTTGGACTATTTGAACGACCTCGTTTTGCAGCTTGCTTTTCATGCCTATATCGACTTTCCGCTCGGACAGATTCATTTTTGTTAGCAAGAAGAAGTTGCTTGTGTGACATTTTCATTAATATGTGTACAGCTATAACCTGCAAATATCCATTTTAATTTTAAAGATGTCTAAAATAGAATGCTTTTTTAATTAGCTATTTAGTTATTATTATTCATAATTTCTTTGATGAAATGATTTTTTTTACTAACATTTTAATTAGCATTCTTAATATTCGTCTTCAATGTTTTAGCGACTAATGTTATCAGTGAGAATGATTATAGCAATCATTCATTATTCAGTATCATAGAACATTTAGCAAATTTAAATTGATAAAGCTGTAGCCAGCGTATAATTTTATTCTTGATAAGATAAAAATGAAATTGGACAACTACAAATTAGTAGCGTTAAATTAAAACCAATTTATGGTATATGAGATACACTATTTTAAATACGTAATAGTAGTAATAATAATAATAGTAATAGCAGTAATAATAATAATGATAATAATAATAATTAATAATAATAATCAATAATAATTAATAATGATAATTAACAATAATAATTAATAATAATAATATAATAATAAAATTCATCAGAATTTTCAACTACCATACTTCGATCAGCGAGAGAAGAATGAATATACTGCACAGAAAGATCCAAACATCAGCAGCTGTTAGATAAGCTGTTGATGGTACTTCATTGTTCCAAAGCATTGCCTGAAAAAATCACAGTAATTAGTTTGCCTAAAAATTACTACAAATTTTACTAACTGATAATTCTTTACTTACATATATATATATTATCTTATAAAGTAATCGTGACGGATAGTGATAGTATCAATGATAATACATAATGCTCAATGCATTTAATACTATCAATGAAATTCGTTAATGGTTATAGACCATAAATGATATTATCACATATATTTCAGTAAAAATTTTAGAAGAAATACGATAATTTTACTGCATTATTTTGCACCAATAAGTGAAATTTATTATCATCAAAGAATTGATTTAGTAGAATTTGTTAAATAATTTCTCATTCAATTTGAAATATTCCTTTTTCTTTTCTATTCAATACAAATCGATATTCAATTAATACCGTTTATCTATTTTAAAATTCGATGAAATAAAAATTTAGAAAATTCATACGCAAAAGAATGTAAGTAATGATGAGAAGGCTACAATGGTTATCCGTGATTGCAAACGTTGTCGTTCAATGTAAAATATAATCCAGGTAAGTGCAACCAATATAATTGTTGGTAGGAAATAACGGAAAAATGATGTATGGAATGGCCGGTGAAAATGCAATCGAACACGAAGACACGAGAATCGAGCTGGAAAGGAAAGGAAAAAGTGGTAAAGGAAAATCAGGAGAATAATAAGGTAACATTTCCGTTTATCCTACGTATCTTAAATTAATAAAATTTTAATTCTTTTAAATTATAATAATATTTCTTAAACTAAAATTCTTTCGATTATTTATTTTGGAATGATTAACGACTAAATATGATAAACGCAGTAATAATAGTAATTAATAACAATTAATCATAGTAATAACAATAATAATGATAATATAATAATAACAATAGTAAACAATGATTAATAATTAATAATTAATAATAATAATAATAATAATAATAATAATAATAATAATAATAATAATAATAATAATAATAATAATAATGATAATAATAATAATAATAATAATAATAATAATAATAATAATAATAATAATAATAATAATAATAATAATAATAATAATAATAATATAGTTATAATAATAATAATGATGCATTAAAAATTTCTCTTTTTTTTTGATTTAACAACTGATAATTTTGATTGCTTTCACCTAACAATAACTTACTCCTAAAACTTTTTATTTTTTGAAACAAAGGAAGGAGAAACAAACCTGAAGCTGTATTTAATTCAGTAACAGCATAAAGTCCTTCAAAATTGCAACTTTCACTGGAAACTAACGATGTATGCATGCTTACCGGTCCTATGCTTGCATTCAGTCGTGCTCCATCCGAGTAGTACCACGAAAGTGATAATTGCTTGCTAGGATATTTACCTGTAACATATACAGAGGTTCATTAACAAAAAAAAAAGAAATTGATAAATCGTTTGAATAACTGATGCATTCGAAATTATTCCATACATTTTATCAATGTATTTTTGAGATGAAAGAAAATTTATGATATAATTTCCTTTTTCCTCTTTTTTGTTTTAAAATTTTTCAACATATATAGCAATCATAGGAAAATATTGGAAAATTATAAAATAACAAAAAATTAATTTAATTTACTAAAAAAAGTCAATTCAAATATTGGAAATAATTAAAAAAGATATCAGTTGTTAAATGAGAAATGAAAACCCGTATAGATATCAATGGGACAGTAGTGCGAGTCGAATGGATATTGCTTCAAATTGAATGGACAATGAATTTCTAATTCATAACTGAAATAATTTGCAAATAATATTAACTGAAATAATATTCATTTAATATTCATTAACATTCATTTAATATTCATTTCATTAATTTAATATTCATTAATAATATTCATTAACTGAAATAATATTCATTTCAAATTTAAAAGTAAAAATAAATGATTGAAAATATAGCAAACTGCTAGAAAGTGCAAGCGATGAATGACGAATCAAACTGTAATTCATTTTGAAATATTTTTCACTATTTCTTCATTTCAACTTTTACAGATTAATTATGAAATTAGCTTTTCATTAGATCAAGTCTTCCAAGTACAAGTCTTTCACGTTTTTTTTTAACACTCTGATAAAGTTATCAAATGGAATGAATGAATTCTAACTAATATCACACACGATATCAAATAAATCTGTTAATACTTTTATAATCATTTCTATTATAATCGAGACAAAAATAGAGAAATTTCAACCAAAATTTGTTATACTTATCAATTTATATCATTAAAATAGAAAAGGTGTGATAAAAATAAAAATTGATAAAAAGATAACTATTAACTTTGATCGAGTAGATGTCGTACCATCAGATGCAGAAATAACAAGTCGATATGCATCTTTTGGTCGTACTTTATTACCAGTAAACTGTAAATCACTGAATGGATAGAGATATTGATCATATTTGACGATAACTGAACCAGGTGGTCTACCTGACTTTTCCACTACCATTAACAGTGAAACGGTTGCTTTAAAATTCTGCAAACGTATTATTAGTTCAATTAAAAGTTACTATATTATTTCATCAGACAAAATCTTGAAGAGTTGTAAGTATAAGTGGATAATTCCGAACTAATCCAAAAACATGTTGGGTAGTTGTTCAGACGTTTATAATAATCTAATTAAATATTTTTTTAAAATATGAATTATGGACTAAATTAAAGGTAAAATATGCTTGTTTGGTAAAAAGTAAGCGTAACTAGCAAGAATTAAACTATGAAAAAGTACTTTCATAACGAATTAATAACACGTGTAAGTAACAGTGTAAGGACTTTTTTTAATACATCAGAAAAAATTATTGAAAATTTAATATTGATTTACCGACTGTTTAAGATTAAAATCACTAATTGATTCAATGGTCATTCCAATTTGTAAATTTTTCTTCTCTGAAAAAGAAGAAAATGTTGCAAAATTTGTTTTGAAAGATCAAACAACAATTAAACGGAAATTGAGGGTTGATTAAATTATGCATTCATATAATAAAGAAATGAAAAAATTCAATAAAATTTAAAATATAAAAATAAACTACAAATAATTCAAGATGCCGATTTAAAATTTAAATTAATTTAGTGATATTTTCATGAAAGTTTAAGTTTCTCAAAAAAAAATTGTATACTTCAATGTTTATATTTGTGTTTTAAACGAATTAGAATAAAAAGTTTGCAGTACTGTTCAAGTTTTCTTTCTTTCTCAAAGCAACTCTTGTTAATTAAATTGACTTAAAATCAATTAAAATAAAAATTTCACATACCTTCTTTATTACTATCAGCCATTGATACTTTTGTTATATTGCGATTTCTTACAGCGATTACTCTTCCAAACATCAATTTAACAGTAACGGTCATACAGACGATAAAAGTTTGTAGTAAAAGTTGTTGCATAAGGTACGCATAAATGCAATAGCTAAAATTCCATTTAATTCTATTCTTCCAAAAAGAAAAATTTTCAAATTTAATAATTAATGCCAAAAAATAAAATGATAAAATTAAACTACAAACATTCCAATATTGCATGCATATTTTATTCAATACCATCATATTATGGTAGATCTGCAACGATAATAATCATACAAATACTTATTGCCTATTTCAAACATTTTCAATTAATTTAAAAAATTTCAAATTAATTTGATAATTCGTAATTATGATTGAATTTATAGGAAGTAAGTTTTAGAAAACATAGCAATAAAAATATTTTCAGAAGACATTTTAACGAATACCAAAGTACTATCTTCAATAAAGAAAATAACAAGCAAAAAAAAGAAGTGGTAGTTAAATTGTAGTTGAAAATTTGAAACAAATAATAAAATTCGTTGTAAACTAGGTCGACTAAAAATGAGTTGCAGAAAATGACTTGAAAAAAAAACAACAATCTGTTAATAAAGTAATTCAGAAATGAGATATGATAACTAAGGTAAATGCATATGGGAAAATGCTCGTAGAATTTTGCAATAATGTAAAATTTGAAGCAATTTGAGCACTTTCATTTCAACAGAAAATTCATTTTCATTTAGCAATAAACAAATTGGAATTTACAGAACAAAAAAAAAGAAAAGAAAAAAAATAAACTGTTAAAAGCATAAAAGTTCAACTCATAAAACTTTTATACGACTAAATAAATTAGCGATAATTTTATAACTTACTTATACTTTTCTCATCTACTATTTTCATTGCTTTTTTTTTCACATCAAATTTAAGTAAAAGAAAAAAAAAGGAGAAGAAGCTCAAATTGCTTTTTCTTTTCTTTTCTTTTCTATTTGATAAAAAAATATATTATCATTGATAAAAATAAAATTATTGAAAATTTGATAAAAAATATATTATCATTGATAAAAAAATTATTGAAAATTTGATAAAAATATATTATCAATGGAAAAAATTTTGAGTGATAAAAAGAATAAAGTTAATAATAATATTTAAGTAAAATATAACAACACATCATTCTGCCATTACTGATCGTTTCTATCTTCTTGGTGGTTATGAATTGGTATTCGAACGATAAATATTAATCATTGCTTCTTCAGCAATGGAAAAGAAACCGATCATTCATTTAAAATCTTTTGGTCAGTAAGTTTGAAACATCTCATTTAAGTCGTTTATTGAAGCATTGGAATGTTTGGAACAAAAAAAAAAAAGCAGCAGTTGTTGTTGATTGAATTTAGGCAAATGAAATTCAGTGGAGATCAGAACCAAATAAATATATGATATTAAGAAATCTTTTTTTTTTAAAAAATATAATTTTGAAATTATTTTCGATATAAATTTACTACATTAACATTATATCTATCTTTTGCTTCAAATAATTGAAAGGAATGAATTAAACAGGTAAGGTTTATTTTTTTTTAAAACAATCGGAATAAGGAAGAAGGCAAAAAACAAACAAAAAAAAACAGAATAAAATAAGTAACTATTTCGTAATAAAATCATCAAAGTGAATAAGAACAGAAAAAAAATTTGATAAAAAATCTTCGTTGAAATTGTTATATATGTATTTAAAAGTAATTAAAATTTTATTTGTGTTTAATGGCCGTAAGATATTTGACAAAATTCTACAATTATAAGTTAGTTATAAGTTTTTTTTAATAAAATTCTACGATTATAAGTTATTATAGTTAAACAAGCATAAGTAAAATAAAAAAAATTTAATTGTATGTCAAGAATAGGTTAGTTAGTTTATCAACGTTATCATTAATCATCAATCATTATCATCATCATCATCAGCAGCAGCAGCAGCAGCAACAGCAACAACATCAACATCTTTTACTTCTTATCAGTGAAATAATTTATTTCAATTTTAGGATTACTTTCAAAGTATGCTTAGTTGAAAAAAAAATTGAAGTGAAATTAGCACTTTAACGTGCTGATGCAAATCACAAATCGGCAAGAGAAAAAAAAGAGATGTGAATCAAAGCAAAATGAGTTCCGAAAAATTTTCATCTTAACTCTTCCTCATCTCATTAGCAATCGATTTTTGCACTATTCATTTATACTTAACGTTTGAAAAAAAAAAGACGAACCACAAAAAAAGATATGAAATGAAATCACAAAAAAAAAACCGAAAGCACTTGAGGCAATAATTGGGAACTCTGACTTTCTAAGCTAATCCTATCATTTTCAACTTCTGTTACTTTCAAAAAATCTCCTCTTCCGATCAACATCTATCACACTAATTCCAGAATCATCCCATTTTACATTTTTGACATAAATTACTTGCAGAAAAAAAAATGAACCAAATGAATTATTGAATGCATTCAAAATAATTCATAAATTTTCCACCTTGTACCGAACCAGTTTAAGAAGTGAAATAATTCAGTCAAATGCGTATAAACTGACTATGCGTAGAGTACAACTACAATTCTGATAATATTTTAGAAGAAATTTATTAAATAAAATATCAGAAATGGAAACATGTATTTTTTCGAGTATTTAATTTATAAATAATCTAGAAAGATAATTTATTGTTAAATTACCGGTGGTTTTTCTGTTTTTGTATTTTTAATAATTAATAGTTAGATATATTAATAGGATTAATTAATTGATGTTGCGTAAGAGTGATTTTAAGAATTGGAAAAGGAACTCATTTTTTCCTTTTAAGAATTTCTCACATTTCAATATGCAGAAAATTTCCTGCTGTTCGCTGTAATTATTTCACTCTGTTAATTAACTGATCAAATTAGCATCAGAAAAATTTCGCTATATAAACATAACTACCTACCTTGAAGGCGTGTAAGGTAATTTTGTTTAAATTGCATTATTAGAAGTCTTTGATTAGAGTTTAATTAATTTTAGATTAATTTTAGGATACAATAATACGCACTTTAAAATTGTATTTAACAAATTTCGTCTGCACTAAGAGATGTTTTTAGTTTCACATAATTTCAGTTTTTTTTTTCCTAGCTATTTGCTTTGTTATAATTTCAATTAAATATTAAAGTCAATGATGAAAATTTTTGGATCTTTCTCCTCCCTTATGTTTGTTTTTGATTTCATCTCATTTGTCTTAAATTTCACCTTTTCTTAATTTTTGTTTTCTTTGGCTTTTGCAAAAAAAATCATTCTACTCTACCGCTCACTAGCATTACTAATTGAAGAATTAAGTTTACCTTGCAATATTATCAAAGTTTTTTTTAAACATTTCCAAATTATGTGTTTTTCGAAAATTTCGATATTTTATAAAATTTCTTAGTAAAATTAGGTGATGTAGATGGGATAAACTGAATGATTGAAATGTTTTCAGAATTTACAATCAATATTTTATGCAACATTACACTTTTCGAACAAACAAACATATAGACTTAAGTAGAAAGAAAAAGAAAAATAAAGGTGCTAATTTTAATTACTTATCATCACAGCTATAATATTTCCAGTCTACCAGAAACATGAATGATTTCATTCTTCTTGGATTTACTGTCATTAGCAGGTGAGCATTCCGGTTGTTGCGTAGGATTTTCTCTATTAAGAAATTGTGCGTGAAGACGTTTGATAAGATCCAATGTTTCCATAGATATCCGTCCTTTCAGATCGTCAAAATTATCATTGACTGTTGTTTCAGTTGATTTTATTGGAATTATTTTTTGCTTAACAAGCTGATCATTTGGTGAATTTGGTAATGACGTTGCATTCTCTTCTGCAAAATAAATAATTCATACGTTATTATCATTTTTAAGGTAAATAAATAATTTATCTGAAATGGTTTTAATCAAATTTAAAAATAACACTGCCAAGTTGAATAAATTTTAAAACACATAAAAATTTGTTTCAAAAACGAAAGTCTTTTTTTTAAGCAATAAATTGTTAAAAATTATATAATAATGTATTGAATGATTTAAATTACAATTATTTGCTTTTGAATGTCACTTAAAAACTAACTGATTTTAATTAGCTTACCTGCTTGTGACCATTCCTCAGCATCCAATATCCTAACAATTGAAGAATTTATTGCCACTGAATTATCTATTTCATTTGCATATGAATTATTTCTAGAAAATGTAAATGATGATTAATTCGCTGCAAAAAAAAAGTGAAAAAAAAAATTTTGTCTTTCATTAATTAAACTAGATGTTTACGGAAATAATTGAAATTTCAATTTTATCTGTGACAAGAAAGAAATAAAAATTTTTAATTATATTAACTCTCATAAATAGTATTAATTTTAATGAATTTAAAATTGGCAAGCAATAAATGAGCACTGCAAGGAGTAGAATTTGCAAAAATTCACGATACTAAAACAAAGTATTTGAAAATACAAAGTTTTAAATTAAAACTTACTTTTGAGTTATTATTTTGATATCCGCCTTCACTGAAAATTATAAATTCATGTAAATTTACTTCGTTATTAATTAATTTTTAATAATATCAATACTTTAAAGATTGTGCTGTGCTAAAAAAAAATGAGCAAATTTAATTGCATAAGGAAATTTGAGTTAAATTGTTTACTCTATTTCTTCAGTTATCTCACAGAATTATATTCGGTCGTTTTAGGTCATCAAAAAGAAAAAAAAAGTCTCAATTTAATAATTAGACCATAAAGTTTTATGACAGTTTGATAAAACTTTATTGCATTATAAGAGTGATATTGTCAACATATACATTAAGTCTGGCAAACAGAATATTAAGCTAATCGATTATTAATATAAAAATTTTGCAAAAGTTTATGTTATAAATTCTATTGTAATTATAAATTATAAATTATAAAAATTACAAAAAAATAAAAACCAAATTATAAAAATAAATTAATGAATTTGTTTCTATTCGTATTTATTGTTTGTATAATATTTTACCTGACAAATTACCGTATCATTATTTACCTGACTGATAAGGTTTGAAAAATTCATGTAATTTTATTTAGTGTTATTTTACACACATGATAATAAAACTAATTAAATTTTATGTTACTATTGCTTATTTAAGTTTATTTTTAAAATTATTACTTACTACAGCATGGATATATAAATTAAGGGTAAATATTTACCATCAATAATGATGAAGATAATAATTAGAATAGGTTGGAAAGGAAAGTACATTAAAATGAACATTGTTTTTTTACCAAAATTTAAATGGTTTAAGTTTAGGAATTTAATTTCTGGAAAAATTTATGAAAATTGGGACAACAGAAGGCGATGTTGAGCGTTTGGTAGTGGCGATGTTGTAGTGGACAACTGATGATGATATTTGCTATTATATATTTCAATCGAAATGGATTATTAGCAGAAAACCGGTCACTCTGGAATCCACTGTTTATTCTTTATTATGTTAGACCGGATCCTGTTCCCGACCTGTTAAAAGCTGCACATCGTTTGTTTATTTATTCAAATTATATGCAGCAATTGTTACATGAATGTGTTATATTGAAATTACCCTTAAATATTATTAATATTTAATACACAACTGTATAGCTAGAAAAATTTGCAAAAATTTTAGTTATAAAATTTTAATATTTTTTTTGTTAAATGGTTTTTTTTAAAAAAAAAAGGGATAATTTAGATAAAAAAAATTTTTTTGACTATATTTTCATTTGTAAATTAATTTTTGCATTGTATGAAATGTTAAATTACTACTGCAACAGTATGAAATAAAATTTTTCGCTAATTTTATTTTTGCTATAAATGACATAAAATTTATCAAAGTATTATCATTAAAATTTACAATCACAAAGTAAAGATCACATTGTACATATCTCTTGAAATATCACTTATTAAAATTAAATTTGATTTTAGCAAAATGTTTGTAGCAAACTATTTTTATTATAATCATTAATCTATCTATCCATACGTCTATCACAATTAAATCTTACTAAGTGAATTGCATTTATCGTTGTTGTTACTAAAAGCTAATTTTTGCACTACCAATTTTAAAACTAATACTTTTTGATCATCGAATAATCAATTAATTAGTTTTTGCAATGCGAAGGAAGAAACAAAAAGAAATAATACATAAAAATAAGAAATAAATTTTATCAAATTAATTTTATTCAGTTTTAACTACAAATATGATAGTAGTAGTTGGTTGAAAAAACAAAATAATAATCATGCTTTATTTGACTAATTAAATTACACGCATATAAATTTGAGTAATAAAATTTTGAAAAATCTACTTTAAAATATTTATTGTACAATTCACGCAAGAAAAAAAAATGTTTTAAAATAATTGAAGAAAAATGAATCTCTTCGAAGAAATAATTAAATGGAAATATTTGTTAAATTTGAACTGGTTAATCCCACAACAATTTTTTCATTTTTTTCCGTTAAATTACCAATAACGGTAAAAATTGTTGCATTATTCTCGTCCGATATGAGTGTTTGTTCACATTTTGTCTCTACACTTTTAGGTATTATTAAATCGGATATGCAACAATCACCACCGTTGATAATTTGACCAGTTGCTGTTAAGCCCATAATAACCGATACAAAATTTGTAATGGCTATTTGTGAACATTTGTCAATAATATTAGCAATTATGAATTTACCATGTGTTGTTAGACCGGTAACAACTTCATTACTTCTATCATATTCAGTAATATCTTCTTCATACGTCTCATTCAATTGTGACAACATTTGCAACATTGTTGTTGAAACAATTCCTTCATTGACATTCGTCGTCTGATTTACTTCATCGATATTATCATTCATTTTTTTATCACTTGCCATACTTAAACCATCAACAATCACATTTCCATCGTGTGTTAAACCGATTATAATTCGATCACCTGAACAGCTAATTGTTAGAGTAAGAGAAAAATTACCATTATTAACTAATTATTAGAGTTACCATTATTAGAGTAAGAAAATTATTAAAAGATAATTCAATATGCTATTTAAATAATATTAACTAAATTAACCATTATAATTATTTATTTAGCAAAAAAAATTTGTTAAAATTGAATAATTTTACACAACCAAATAATAGAGCATATTGAATATTGTGATATGCTATCATTATTAGTTTCCTTGTATGACATTACAATAATGAATATTAGTTTTATTTAAAATTGTAAAAGATGCTTGGAAGTTTATGATTGAAAGTAATTAGTACCATTAAAGTAATTAGTACCATTAAAGTAATTAGTACCATTAAAGTAATTAGTACCATTAAAGTAATTAGTACCATTAAATGATGTTTCATGTAAAAATTGCCCATCATAGGATGCTTCCGGCATTTGTTGAATTGACTCATTGGAGTTGACTGGTTGTTCTGAATGCTGTTCGTCTTCATAATTTAACACATTCGGATGAGTTTCAACAGGTGAAACTTGCTCAGGCTTATTCAGTGTAATTGTTGGCAGAGGATCGTGCTGCGTGCTATTTGTTACAGATAAGGCTAGAAGCTCAGCAGTGGTACTTGCAAATAAGAATTCATTTGTGGGACACTGATCGATTGTTTCTGTATCAGTTGGTTCTGCTGCTGCTGCTGTTACTGATGCTGCTGGTGGTGATGTTGGTGTTGGATCGTTCATTTTCATTACGTTCGATGAATTGGTAGAAAATGAAGTATTTTGTGATGTCATATGAAATAACACTGTTGAATCTGAGAATATGAAATTCTACAGTGTAGAAAAAGAAAAAAAAATTATATTGAAGTTAATTGTTGTTTAAAAATCCAAATTAGGTCTTTTTTTTCTTGTCTTTATCCTGGTTGTTTTCATTTATCGATTTTTGACTTATTACCAAAAAAAAATCACTTGAAAATTCCACTTAAAGTTTCTTGACATTTGAAAAATAAGCTAATACTAAAATGGTTTACAAAGTTTTTGCATTAATTCTAATTTGTTTAAGTGTTTTAAAATGCGTAAAACTTACGATTAGGTGATTGTACAGGTTGAACTTTATAGACAAATTTATGATGATGTATATCAATCGTTGAATCTTCTTCCTCCTCTTCTTCAACTGAAACAAATGCTATTCAATTCTCTTTCTTAAATAAATTAAGCTAAAATTAAAATTGTATTACATTAAAATTTCACTAAAATTAAAATTACATTACATTGTAAATTAAAATTACATTTCTTTTATTATAATAAAAAATAATAAAACAAAAGATGAAAAGAGAGAAAAATTCTAGCATTTTAAATATGAAATTGTTAAAATAGTATGATATGAATGATGTTTTACGTGAACTTCTCGAAAGAATGAATAATCAGTCAGTTAATTAGTTCGACGACTGATAAACCGTAAAACGTTCCAAAAATACCGTCAAATGGAAATGGAAGAAAAAAAAGAATTAATGTAATTCATTTATAAATTTAGCTTTAAACGATTTCAACAATTTGATAACAATTAAGTAATTCGTGAAACTGTTAAATCGTATTCTGATTGGATGATATTTCACTTGCTGTTCTGCAATTCCTGTGGAACGATGACGAAAGAGGATGACGAATGGGCAAGAAACTTTTTCAAATTATTCATTTAAACAATGCGAAGCTATCATTTATACCATTTGATACAAAAAGCATAAAGATCAATGAAGAAAATTAAATAAGATTTTGAAGAAGCAATCATTTATGAGAATAAACTTTCAAAAGTGAATTCCATCAAAGATTAAAACTGAAAAATCAATTGTAATAAATTAGGCTAATATATTTTTTTTTTATCCGTCAAAAATTACACCTTAAAAAAATTACACAAAAACATTGATAATTGTGTAAAAAATTTTATTTTAAACTAAATGAAATTATTATTTTTTTTTTAAAGTACCAAAGAGTAAAACAAAAAAAACAAAAAATTTACCGTCTGATTTTATATTTTCAACCATTGCCTTGTTGCTATGATAGAATCGATAACTGATAACAGTGATAAATTCAGTGATAGATAATATAATAGAAGAGTGTGCAAATAAAATGTAGCAAAAATTAAATTATTTAAATTAGATAAGTTTAATGTTAAATTAGTGTTAAATGTGTTAAATTATTATTTCTGTTAATAAATTTGAGAGAATAATTTGGGATAAGAAATAAAAATTGGAAGGATGAAATGAGTACAGCTTGCTTATACTTTGTTTATGAGATGAAATAGCGAAGTGAAATGGTTCGTTCTCTTTTTGTTTTTTCTTTTCTTTGTTTTTTTTTCCATTTTAAAAGAGGTGGTACTAAATGAAATTTGTAGCTGTATGATATATACGTGATGTATACGTGTGTGAATGAGTGTTTGGCGTGGGTGTTTTGTTTGTTGCATAAAAACATTAACCATTCTATGCTTTAGTTAATCCTTCAACTTTTTCACTCATTTACAACACATTGTTACTTATAGGTACATACACACACACACACACACACACACACACACACATACATACATACATACATACATACATACATATATGCACACACACACGTATACATTTCAAAAACTTTAAATTTTTAATTTCAAAAAAAAAGCAAAATATACATATCATAAAAAACATATATACATAAGTATAAAATAAATTACGCTGAAATTTTTAATTAAAAGTTTATGTAATATTACCTTTTATTTACCTGTTTTTACCTTCTTTTTAAAAAAAAACAGTGGCTATTGCAGTTTTGCTATATTTCTCTCACATTTACTATTACAATTAAAAAATAAATTCTGTAAAGTAAAAGACAACGAAACGGAAAATTTTATTTTTCGCAATTTTAAGCAACAGAACAACTGCTTTAATAAAAAAAAATTGCACTTTCTATTAAATTTTAACGCTCACATTCAATGTTCAATTCATTTTTACATCAAAACATTTTTTTGTTCTGTCAAACTTTTTTTTCCTTAATGCATAAAATACGTTGTTACATAGCATAGGTGTACCTTTAAATGATACCTGGTAATAATTCGTCAAATTTTTCAAAATAATTCTTTAATTTTTGAAATACTTTGAGAAAAATAAAATAAAAGATTTGAAATCTTGGATTTTCTTTTTGTAAAAAAAAAGAGGAGGCAAAATTTTTAATTAAAGAAAGATAATTTCATAGCTTTCCTGTTTGCTACGAAAAAAAAAAGAAATAAGACTTTACATATTTATCAAAGTATGTATATATGTCATTGAGGGATAAAAATTCTTATTCATTAATAAGTCAACTTAATAAGTTATATGTAATGTAGCACCAAATTTTTAAGCAAACTTTTGCTAATTAATTTAAAACACTAATTATTTTTTTAAATCATCAATTTTTACGATCATTTAAAAGTTGAATGTTTCCTTTTTTTTTAAACCATATGAATATTTTGTATTTTAGTAATTGCCAACAAAAATCAATGATTACTTTCTTATGAATTAATGAACTGTTTTCATCAATGGTCAATCACCAAATATTTACTATGTAATGTTTAATTTAATGATAATAAGATTGTAAGTTTAATGTAGTGTATTAACTTTATCAATTTTTTTCTAAGAATATATAACTGGTATTATTTACTTTACCTACAGATAAGTGAGATAAATATCAGTTGAAAAGTATAAATCTCTATTACTTATCATTTAATTATATTTATTTTGCAATTTACCTGTATCAACACGTAATACTACAAATGGTATTATAGCTTTCTTTACCGTTATCGGTATTTCCTAGTTGAACAAAATTTTTTGTTTAAATTTGCAAATACGCACACACACACACACACACACACACACACATACACGTACGTACGTACATACATAGTAAATATATTATGTATGCATAAAGTTTTTTAAATTTTTCATTTAAATCAATTATAAATGATAAATGGAAATCTTCAAATATATTAAATTTTGTCTATTTAATCTAAATTTAATTAAATTTGTTTTCTCAAATTCAATTCATTATAATCTCATAAAAATTCCTTCTAGCAATATGCGTTAGAATTTATTGCATTCAATTATGCAACAGTTAAAGATCGATGAGACGTTCGATGAAGTATGAACGCAAAGAACGCATGGAATGCATTGTGGATGTTGCAAGAAGAAATCAATGTCAAGCATGTCTTGCCGTATCGATGGATCCGTGCGGTTTGCATTAGCGATCACGTAATTTATATAATTTTAATGTTTTCATTTTGAACAATCAATAATTTTCTATTTCTTAAATGTATATTTTCTTACATTTAAGAGATTTTTTACATTTTTCTTAAAAATGTAGAGAGATTTTTTAAGAGTTGAGAGATTTTTTACAAAAAAGTTTTTTTTCTTTCTTTTTACAAAATTACATTTTTCTTTCAATTTCTAACACTTTTAATTTTCAAAAATTTTAATTGAAAAAATTAAGCATTCTTAATTACAAAAATATTGTTCATCTATTTGCATAGTTGTAATTTACATTGTCTAAAATTTGTTGTTTACAAATATAAAAATTACAATAAATTCAATATGATGTGAGAATTTCAGAATGTATCGTATATTTTTAGCTGTGCAAAATGTACGAAAAACACAAACAGACTGCGCAAAAATACTTTAAAAAAGGTAAAAATAATTATTAATTTATAAGAGGAGAGATATTTGCATTTCGCAAAAAAAAATTAATTATTTTTTTGGATTGAATTTGCATTTAATTATGATAATTTAAAGTTTTATAGTTATTTAATAACATCAACCGATAGAAGTGTTGGAGAAAAATTGAGGAAGAAGAAAAAGACAGAATGCTCAAAAAGTTTATTTTTGATTTCTTCCTTTTTTTTTGCACCAACAAATTAGAATAAAATGGAAAGGAAAGGAAAAGGAATTTTTTGCTAATTGCTAATTTTTGATTTTGACTCATCAACAATTTGAAAAATATTTGAATTATTATTATTAAATTGCTTTCACTTAACAAAGGTCAAAGAGTAAGGAGTAAAATATCACGATTAACAATGATTAGAGTGTTTAACCAATTCAATTCGAGTAGTTGTCTAAATTTTGTGCTACGCTTCATGATGCTATCACCACTTCTATCACTCATATCAGTATCCAGGAACGCATTCTATTGCTGAATCATTCATGGCATACATTATTCATCATCATTTATGTAGCATATTTTGAAAGCGGTAAATTTCACTAAATTTTTTTTCCTTTTTTTTTAATTTGTAATTAATATAAAAGTAAAAAATCTTAATTTTGTAATTAATATAAAAGCAAAAAAAAAGAAAAAGAAAGAATTCACCACAATTTTTATCAGTTCTTGCATGTCATCAATTTTGATTAATGATTTATCATCATAAACAAATTTATTAAGTTCCAAAAAAAGTTGGCAAGAAATTTTTTTTTGTTCATCGATTACTCACACTCATGTATCTCGTATACTTTATCACTTGATTGTACACATGTTTAAGACTAGTTGATCTAATAATTTTGAAATTTTAGCTATTCCAATTTCAATCATTAATATATTTCAGCTAACTCTATACTTACTGAATTTTTGAGATAACTTGCATTGATTCAAAGGCATTTTTGAGCTAATTCTATGGATTCTAAGGATTGAGATAACCCCGCACTGATTCAAAGGCATTTTTGAGCTAATTCTATGGATTCTAAGGATTGAGATAACCCGCACTGATTCAAAGGCATTTTTGAACTAATTCTATGGATTCTAAGGATTGAGATAACTCGCACTGATTCAAAGGCATTTTTGAGCTAATTCTATGATCGCCCTACTTCTATGCTTCTGTTATTGAACGTAGCAATTCAATGCTGTACTTCGTTGCAATTCATTTTCCTGTCCCTTTCTCGTCTTCTTTATCGTTTTCAATAATTTAGCAACAAAAAAAATACAGTTTGATTTATGAATCATCAGTGATACGATCGAGAAGAGACACAAATGCTACAATGGCTTTTCCAATTGTGAAATATATTGAAATCGTCTCAATTTTCTCGCCATTACTACATTTTCTCCTTTCTCTCTCTCCCTCTCTTTCTGTCTCTCTCTCGCCCTCTCTGTCCCTCTCTCTGTTTTTTTCTGCCTTTTCTGCCTAAAATATTGCCTCTTAAATGTGCTATTTTTATTACTGCTTAATTTAAGCATAAATTTTTCTTTTTGTTTTCATTTTTCCACACATTTTTTTCGATCGTTTTTTTTCTGTTAAACTTTCTAAACACTCTACTGTCATCACACTACTGATTATCTGTTAAAATTTGAAATGTAATAATTTAATACTAATTTATTTCAGATTAATTAAATTTAAATTTGTAATGGTTGAAGAAAAAAAAGTTAACGCCAATGTCATCAACGTCTTCTTTTCGCTCTTTTCTTTTTTCTTCTTCTCAAAAATATTTCTTAAAATGAAAATGGGAAGTATTTTGGTGGAAGTTTATTTAAAGAATAAATATGAAGAAGCGAATTTTCTGCCTTTCTTCTTTTTCTTTCTAACATTTTCATTTGAAGAAATATTTTTGAAAAGATAAAAAATAGTTTCATTTAAAAAACAAAAAAAAGAAAAGAAAACAACGCGATGGCTTCTTTCTTTTTCCTCTTCCATTTCAGGCATTTATTTGAAATCTAATTTTCTTCCAACAAAACTATAAGTTAAAAATGAAAATAAAAGAAACAAAAAGGCGAAAGTGGTAATGCCTCAGTTAACACTAATATTATTTACATTATTTCATCTTCTTGTCTTCTCTTCCTTTCATCAAGCAAATTTTCTCATATTTCTCATTTCAACAATTACCTCAAACCTTAGTTTCATTATTTTCTAAATTAATTTTTGAAAATATTTTCATTAAGCACTTTAGAGAAATATGAAAAACTTATGCATACACGAAATTGTATAGATATAATATTTTTAAAAAAAAATCTTTTATTGATTTAATTTTTAAAGAAAAAATTTACTAATTTCTTCTATGAAATGTATTTTTACATTGATCTTTGAGATGAAACTTCGAATTTCAGAATGTGTCGCTTTCATTTTATTTTAGTTTTTTTTTTTTTTTGTTTGTTTGATTGGAAAATGGGCAATATCATTGATTTGTAATTGTAACGTTGAACGATGATGGATGAGCTAAAACTGTACATGGCTGTAGCACCATGGATGAGTTCACTGAACAATTAGACATTTATTTCATTTTTAGTTTTGATTTTTAAAATTATCTTTGACACTTTTTCATTTGTTAAAATGTTTGTTTTTCTTTTAAGCAAATTTTATGGGTAATGAAAATTGTTGAAAACTTCATAATTCATTTATTTTTAATTTAATTTACAAATTTAACATATAGATATATGAAATTTGTTTTATTATTTCATCGTATTGCAGTGATATGTGACGAAATGATAAAACAATCACTTTTGAAATGTTTAAAATGAGTTTGTTATAGTTTTAGCAATGTTGGTAATAGTGAAAAAAAAAATGGTTGCTTCTTTTTTGGACAATTTTAAGATTTCTAAAATTAATTTTTAAATTCTTTCAAATGTATAATAAATATTATAATTGAAGCATTTTATATTAAAATGTTTTGTTATCATACTATTACTGTATCACACCTGTATCACACTATTTCAAATGCATAGACTTTATTTAGAAACATCTTTTATGGGTAATATTTGATGAGATATTTCACTGGTGAATTGCAAAACTTTAGCTTTTTTTTGGAAATTTTCCAAAAACTTTAAATAATTTTAAGGTACATTTTTTCTCTGAAATTTTTTAATTCATAATTTAGTGAGTGATAGCAATTAAATAAAGATTAAAATTGCTGAAAGTATGTAAAGCATTTAATTTCCTGTACTAATTATATGCAATTAATGATTGCTGATAGTTATGGATTGCAATTAGTCTTTTACACGTATTTAGCGTAGGTATATTTTGTATTAACACATAATCGACAAGTGCCTATAATCGTCAATTAATACATAATTTTAATCAGTTAAATGATGAATTAATTGTTTGCTATTGATTGATTATTGCTTCTACGATAGCAAAAGAATTTTTTTTAACTCAAATATTTAACTTATAGTTAGAAATAATAACAAATAATAGTATGTTGTAGTTTGTTCATTTGTACGACAGTATGACGACAGCGACATTTGCAATATGTTGTAGACGAAGTAAGGATGAGCAGACACGGATCATCGAGAAGCAACTCAAAAAAGAACGAAAACATCTTCGTCAACAGGTAATTTAACAATTTTTTGTTTTAAATCAATCTTTGATGTGTGTTCAACAATAAAATCTTTTTGTGTTGAATGATATAATAATTAAAATTTGCTAAATAGTTCTGAATTTAGAAAGTTACTAAAAGGTATTATATAAATTTTAAGAAATTAAATTGCAATTCTCATTTATTTTTACAGTTTTTAAATTTAAATTACTATAAACTTCTATGAAATTGATAGATAGCTCCTGTAACCTTTATTTGATGATTTGAATTAATGAATCATATAGATATTATAGTTATTATTAGTAGTATTGATGGAAATATTTTATACTTTTCAAGTTATTAGTAATTAATTCACCTAATTTGTTTAATTTTTACATTTTTTTTTCCATTTGTATTTAATGTGTCTAATTTGTTCTACGTTTTTTCTTCATTTGGGAAACAGGTGAAAATTTTACTATTGGGCTCAGGCGAATCAGGAAAATCAACATTTATCAAACAAATGATTATCATAAATGGTCGAGGTGAATTTACCGCTGATGAAGTGCGTGCATATCGACAGCAAATCTATCAGGTTTGTTAATTTGATAAATTTCCAAATTATACTAAACGAAATTAGATAGTTCAATGTATAAAAACATGAATAAATAATGAGAATTTTTTTAGCATTTAACATTCAATTTTATTATAAACAAAATTTATGAAATTATAGAAAATAAAAAAGTTTGCAGAATGTTGTTGCGGCAATGAGGGTACTGCTGGATGCACGTCAAAAGCTCGGATATGCATGGGAAAATCCCGATCGACAAAAGAATATTAGCGCTTTTATGAGGTGATTAAATGTTTAAATCATTTCAAATTAGTTTGAAATGTTAGTACCGTTGATTGTAAGTGTTTTTTAGATTTACAGCATCGGATACGATGCAAAGCATTGATCAATCTACCTTTACGGAAATAGCTCCGTTAATACACGATTTCTGGGATGATGCATCAATCAGACAAACATATGAGCAGCGCAATCTTTTTCAGATTGTAACTTTTACTCTTATATGATCTTATTTCGGAGTAATTTTAGGTAACAAATGATCATACAAAAGTGATATTGTTTAGTTTTATTATTGAGCACTGCTATTTGTTTATTTTTAAATTTAATATTAAATTTAATATGTTTTATTTAATATTTCTATTGCAGTCTGATTCGTGTAAATACTTCTTCAATCACATCAATAGAGTAGCAATGCCAAATTATACTCCTACCAATCGTGATATATTATTTTGTCGAAAAGCTACACGTGGAATAACCGAGCATGTTTTTGAAATACAACGAATTTTATTTAGGTGTTAATTTAAGTGGTAACAAATTAGATATTATTTGAGTTTATTTAAATTATAATTTATATCGTTCATTTGATTAGTTAAAATTTTGAAAATATCAGTGTGAAATTACTATTGGATGCAATATTTGGAAAATTTCTTGCTGGAACACTCTTTTTTTTCTAATGAACGTGAAAAAAAACGCTAATTTTTAGCAATAAATTGAGATTAAAGTATATTTTTTCTAATTTTAAGTTTTTTATTTGAAATTAATTAATTAAGGAAAATTTGACAGATTTATTGATGTTGGTGGACAGCGATCACAACGACAGAAATGGTTTCAGTGCTTTGAGGATATTACAAGTATATTATTTATGGTTGCTTCATGCGAATATGATCAGGTAAATTTTATTCTTTAATTTCAACTTGTCAATAAATTAATGCTCTGTGATTGTAACATTTTGTTTACAGAAAAATTTTCTGGTTTAATTATTTATCTTATATGAAATATTCCTTCCCACTCTACAGGTAATTCTTGAAGATCGAAGGACGAATCGTGTTGTTGAATCACGATCTGTTTTTGAAACAATTGTTAATAATAAATCATTCGCCAATGTTTCTATAATATTGTTTATGAATAAAAGTGATCTGCTTGAAGGTAAATAAAATTTTGATCATTGCATAATTTGATATTATTTAGGCAGATAAATGATTTCTGTTTATCGAATTATCTAATTGATATGATCGTATAGTATCTGATAAGTAATATACAGTAAATAATCTTGCAGAGAAAGTCTCAAAATCGGATATCCGGCAGTACTTTGCTGATTTTGTCGGTGATCACAATAGTTTGCGTGATGTTCAATTCTTTCTGGTAGATAAATTTGAAAAGTGTCGATGTGATAGGCGGAAGCCATTTTTTTATCATTTTACGACAGCTGTAGATACGGAAAATATCAAACGTGTATTCAATGATTGTCGTGAAACTATTTTAGAGCAAAACTTGAGAGCTCTGATGATGCAATGACAATGATGATGATGTGATAGCGTTTGTGATAAAAAGACAAAAGTGATAATGGTGATAATGTTTGAATGAATGAATGTATGCATTAATACGTTTTTTTTTCTTCAATCCAATGAAAATTTTATCAATTAAATTTTGCGCTTTGCATCGAAATATATTAGTGCTATTTTTCAAAACTTCATTACAACTCCTGGAAGTTTAAAAAATTTGATAACTTTTTCCTTACGTTATTAGAATTCTACCAAATTTGCAAAAATTTTGCTACTGAAAGTTAACAGTAGCAGAGGAAAATTAGCCCTAATTCAAACTTAAATCTTTTTTTTTTAATTTTTGTGTTATTGCAGCTAACAATATTTACAAAAACATTGTATTAAGGAATTACTTTTGATTGTAATTTTTTTTCTCTCATTGCGTAAGAGAAACAATATGTTGGAACACATTTTTTTTTTTGGAATATTTTCTGTTCGTTTAGATAATTTTGGTATGGTACAGCTTTCTAACATAAACAGTTCTGATAACAACTGAAATTTTGAAAAATTGATGTCCAAGCGATGATAGCATAAATTTTTATTTTATCAAATCTTTTTATCCAAACTAACTGTTCAGACCAATGATTGAATTTTTATCGAAAGTTTATATTTTGCTCTTTGATCATCTTGGAAAAACGACGGAAAGCATTACAACTATTCTTAAACAGGTTATATTTTTAGCTCTTTCGTTACACAATATTTCCTTAATAATAATTCAGGCCAATATGTTTCATTTCATAATCATATTTGCTTTAGGGTAAAAAACTTAAGGTAAAAATATAACTTGTACTATAACCTAAAAACATAACCATGTCCACCATGATGATTACCCAGGCGATTGGTCAGATCATATGATTTGTACCACCGAAATACTGAAGAGGTGCTCAGTCAAATGAGTCGTTTCACGGAGTTTCTATGGTGCAACTTTGATGATTGGATGGTCTTGCTCTGATGTAAGAGGGAAGAGAGTGAAATCTTTTTTAATTTCATTCCAGTTGATTAACTGTTCGTGGATTTCAAACTCATGAAGAGAATCGTCATAACTGTGTTAGCAAGTTTTAGCAAAGTATTTTAAAATGGATGCATTTTCTATTTTCGATGTGCTACTCGCAGATCTCGAACCCTTCATCATTTATTCTCTCTCCTTCTGCTCTTTCATTATTTTTTCGGTTGGAAGAAGATTTCTAATAATTCGTTTTGATGTCTTCAATTTGCTGTTAAATCATAGTGCGCACTTTTTATTATCACCGTTTTTGGAATAATCTTGTTAATCAGTATGACATGTTTCAGTACGACCTGTTTGCAATGTCTTCGTTACGAACAATTAAGCCTAACCGACAAACGTGCGCCATTGGTATAGGTTGGTTAAGTTAATCAAAGTTGAAGTGAAGGAGGAAATAAAGTGTTAATATGGTTGTAACAACACTTATTAATTGATGCTTTAGGATTGCTACGACATTATACGAATACTCGAAATGCGTTACGGATTAATAAAGATACGAAATTGATAATCCAAGGGTTTACCGGGAAACAGGTGAGGATGAAGTTTCATATTTTTTTCCTTACTTTCCAAACGTGAGATACTTTGGGTTCTCAATTTTGGATATTCACAATAGCCTATAAAGTGTTAAGTAACTGGATGATTTTGTCTATCTTACTAACTCACATTGTTTTTGGAAGACAAGACTCAGATGATGAATATAACTAGGCGAAAGTTCATTGTTTTTTTTAGGCGACTTTTCACGGGCAACAAATGATCAATTATAATACTAATGTTGTTGGAGGTGTTTCTCCAAATAAAGCCGGTACTACGCATCTCGGAAAACCGGTATTCGCAACTGTCAAAGAAGTCAGTTTAAATCTTTTATTTTATAGATTTTTTGTGGTTTTAGTAGTAGATAGTCTTCTTGTGTAATTTCTATTATTTTATATTTAAAAAGCATTAAATTGCATGGCTATTTCGGACTGATTTTATTTCTGAAAATGAATTTCAGGCTCGTGAAGCAACAGGTGCGGATGCGTCGGTTATTTATGTGCCAGCACGTTTTGCAGCTCAAGCAATTGAAGAAGCAATAGATGCGGAAATCCCACTGGTAGTTTGTATTACGGAAGGTATTCCGCAACAAGATATGGTTAGAGTTCGAAATAAACTGATGAAACAGAACAAAACTCGTCTGCTTGGTCCGAACTGTCCTGGGATAATTTGTGTATGTTCTTGTTTTCATTGAATGTAGGGTCGTTAGAGGTTAGATTAGGGCGTGTTTCACGAATAATCATAACTCGGATAGTTTGCTGAAACTTTCAACTTTGAAATTACTGTAGTTTTTTTCTAAAAATTATTAATATTAGCTCTTTTTTGATATGATTTTTCCCGAGCTTTTAGCCGGAGGAGTGCAAAATAGGTATTATGCCGGGAAATATCCATCGGAAAGGCGTTATTGGCGTTGTTTCACGATCTGGAACTCTTACATATGAAGCAGTCCATCAAACAACAGTTTATGGTCTTGGACAAACATTATGCATTGGCATTGGAGGTGATCCATTCAACGGCACAAATTTCATTGATTGTCTTGATATCTTCTTGGAGGATCCTCAGACTAAGGGTTAGTTTTCCATACTAGCGTTTTTATGCCATTTAATTAAGAGAAATATACTAATGTGTTCCAGGTATTATTTTAATTGGTGAAATTGGTGGACAAGATGAAGAAAAAGCTGCCGAATTTTTGAAGGAAAATAATTTGGTATTTATTTTTGATGATACGTTCATTATGAAAATATGCAGAAAGAATTTACAGTTCCTTTTCGAAATTTATTCAGGGGTCGAGTGCTAAACCGGTTGTATCATTTATTGCTGGACAAACTGCACCACCAGGCCGACGAATGGGACATGCCGGTGCAATTATTGCAGGTGGTAAAGGAACTGCTGCTGATAAAATTGAATCTTTGAAAAGTGCTGGCGTCCTTGTAAGTCATTTCAGGAGTTTCCAAGTCATATCAGGACTCACTTTACTCAATCCTACAGTATTGTTCTTGCTTGGAAATTTGTCTTATTTTTGGAGAGTAGTCAACAGATAACTATAGGATGCCGTTGCTTTTGCTATTTCAACTTTTTTCGTTTGCGCAGGTCGCATTTGCAATATAAATTATTGAGTAGTTATAATGAATGTAGTTGCTCGCATCGCTGTAGAAGGTAACTTTAATTGAATGCCGGACAGTAACTGGCACTTTGCAAATAAAAGCTGTTGCATTTGCAATATTTAGGTTTCATCATCGCCTGCGCAGATGGGTGCAATGATGGCGAAGGCTTTGAAGAAAATCTAAGACTACGGTTTTGAGAAAACACAAATCCTCAGGCGTTAAGTGGAAGTGTTTGTTGATGTTTATCAGCATTTTTGTCGATGAACCATTAATGCTAATATTCAGTTCAATACTTGCATTTGCTCTTATTTATTGTTTTTTTCATCGGTGCTAGTTATCCTTCATTTTCGTCACAGTCCGGATATTTAGGATCCTGTGTGTTGTTGTTTACTTTATACTTTGAACTACATTAGGCAGGTGTTTTCTTTGCTATTATTAATTAATCTAAAAATTTTTAATAATTCGACATAAAAATACTTCAGACCATTTTGCGGAAAGCATTTTGAATTGTTGAAGAGAAAAAAATGCGAGTTTTAATATAATTATTTTGATAGCAATATTTTTCAAAATCAGCACCCTCCAACATTTTCCTGAATTGCAGAAATTATTCGGATTAATTAGTTCATAAGAGTTCTGTACATTCCGCTGTGTTTTCTGTGTATGATTCTTGTCAATCGGTGAATATGTACATTGGAGTAAAACACTAGTCATTCATTAGCTCCGAAGCGAGTTTGGGTCTGCGGTACACCTTAGTACCATATTGTGTGTGTGTTTCTGGGGGAAATGAGTAGGGAAGCTCTGAATGAAATAAGTACGAACAGTAAAATGTTGCTGGTAATCATAGTTTTGTTTGTTTATTTCTGATTTATATAAGGAAGAAAGCAAGAATTTTGGTACTTTTTCTGTTTTTATGATTTATTATTGTGTAATTTGCCACTTTCATAATCATAATAACCTTGTAGTAGTTAAATTCTTTAAATACGCAAGATAATCCAAATTTCTTTTGCCTTTTTGTTATAGTTAGAAAATATCTCATTAAACTAGTCATGAAATTTCTACATACGTGTGATAGTACAAGGAATGCCTTAAATATTGAAGAAACTTTGGATATTATCAATATTTTGCCAGTGTTCATGTTAGTGATATGGATGCAAAGTAAGTAATAAATCAGAGATTTGAAATAACCATATTATGATGTGATGAATGAAATTATAATGATCACGCTGAAAATTATAATTTGAGGCAGGTGTATTCTAACTGAATTACTGTTGGGTAATTCAGCCACCGTGAGCATGATATCAATCGCAGGATCAGTATTTATATTGTCGTCACGAACCCATAATTCATTGAATACATAAACTCTCCTATCGTTTCCATGCTCTCGAAAGCTAAACATTTAAATTGTTTGTTGTGGTTCTCGTTGTTTACTGTTTGTATTTTATAATAGAAAATTAACTTTATGGATTTGTACAGAAAGTGTAGAAAGAAGGAGAAACAGAATATAATTAGCTGATGAAACTGCTTACCTAATGTCGTCATTTTCCGTAACAGCCTTTGTAACAAACCCGTGAGATTCCAAAAGTGCTAATATCGATCTGCGACCAAGAAAATGACCTAGAAATTTTAGAGCCGTAGTAGTTTCATTTTTGCATAGCTTATAGGTTTGATGGATTTGACGATTCAAATTGATAATCGTTTTGCTATAGTAAATTAAAAATCGAACTAGAGATTTGTCTTTCACCAAAATTTTCAATGAAACCCTATTATGACCTTATTTTTTTGGGCCCAACCTATATGCTACTAATTTTCTGAAACTAAATATACATGCAAATCTTTCGATATAATCCATGGAGAAGTTGAAAAATTTCATTTCAAAAAAGCATAAAGTGGAGATATTGTACTACATGCGTGCACTAGTCAATAAGATCACGGGCAGTATTTCAGATTTCTTAGTAATATAGACAAATTGATTGAATATATATTTACTACGTAATACGTGTAGCAACGAGAGGAATGACGAAAACACATGAACGTTTATTTATTCTAAAAAATTTTCTACCAAAAATATAATTTTCAGATTATGCGTTAAATTTGATGCAAATTATTAACCTACAAAAAATTTAACTCCCTATTTTTTCACTTAATAAAATTTTCAATTAACCATTAAGTGACAATAAGAGGAATAGCTTAATCTTTTTTTAGAAAAAATTGTATTTGACAATTAAGACTTTTGATACAGTTGAATGCTATCAATGAATAGATAGACTAATAAATGAAATGAGTATGAATTTTCATTCTCTGATGAAATATGATGAAAAGATGAATGAAAGAAAATGAATGATTGTATTCATAAAAATATTAAGAATGACTAATTAGTAATTAGTGTAAACGTTGAATGATTTTTAGGATGGAAATAAAAAAGTTTTTAAATTTTCCATTTAATGATAATTTAGCTCAAAAGAGAAAATATTTCTACTACCAGCTCCTAAAGCGAAGAAATATTGTTTGCCCACTTTCCATCGTAGTAATTTAGCGATACGTTCAGCCATTCTAATATTTCGTCGCTCAATGATATCTTCACGAAGTTGATTATCAATCTATAAAAAAATTTTTTTTTAATTAAAAAAATATTTTTTGAAAAATTTGTTTTTCTTTTTTTTTAAATTCAATGATTATAAAATAAATCATAATGGTTTTTATCGTTGTATTACACTCATTTTTTTTTATTTTTGTTTTTTATGTTACATACACATTTATTTATCTTAGATTAGATTTTTTTTTTGAATTTTTAAATTTTTTAAAATATTTAAGAAAAAAAAAACTTTCTATGGAATTATTTATATTTTATACAATTAAACAACTTTACTTCTTGTGCTTTTCTGTCAAGCTCAAGTGTTATACTGAATCCTCGATTAATGAATCGTTTTGAATCAGTACTAAATAACGATTCATTTAGTAGGCCACATTTGTAACTGTTGATCAGATTAACAATACCACTGTTATTTGATTGCATTCCGGTCATCGTTAAATTATGTTCAAATTCCAAATATGATAATGTATAATTGATTGCAAATAATAACTAAAAATAATTGTTTAAAGAAATATTATAATTTTACTGTTATCAGTTTAGTTTTATTATTATATTTAAATTATTCATTATTAGTGATTAAATGATAAGAAATTATTTTCTATAAAAATGCATTACAATAATTGAAGTACATCTATCAATTAATTGTTACATCCAATACTATCAAACAGATCGATATTTAATTAAACAATTAATGGTTGGAAGAATTAAGCAAGCAAATAATTGTGATAATTTTCACATCTGTCTATGCATGTAAATACATATCTATTTATTTACACACAATTCTTTCCACTTTAATTACTTATAAATTAATTACTTGCATACAAAAATTTAGAATTGTTTGTACAACAATTGTCCAACTGTTCTAATTATATGTTATACCGTTTTTTCTGTTTTTTTTTGGATAATTAATGAAGCATTTAATAGGATGTAAGCATTTGTATAGATAGAGAGATGAGTGAATGAAATATTCTAACGTTTATTTGTCATTTATTCAGTTTTATTTTAGAACTTAAAAATCAATATTCTGATTTGATAATTTCGAAAATATCACTGCAAATTGCAAGCTTCTAATTAAATTAATTGATAGTTTTTAAGTGTTAACTTAACATAATAAGTTAAGTGATAAGTGATAAGTGTTACTAAAAGTTAATAATAAATAAGTGTTACTAAAATAGTTTTCATTTAATATTTCACCCAATTAATTAATAAAAATTAATTGAAATAATTCGTTTTAATATTTCACTTTGCTGGTTATCGTAGCTATTATAATATTTTTCATAATTATAAGATCAAAAAAAGAAAAAACATTTTTGAAAATTTTACTAACCTGATCCATATGTACTGAATGAAGCGGATTGCATTGCTAAAAGGAAAGCTTTGCTAATGTTTGGCAAATTTTTTTTTAAAAATTAAGATATAAAGGTGTAAATTGTAAAAATTTAAATGGTGAACTTTTGCGTAATTAATTAATTAATTATTTTCATTAAATTTCACTTGTTAATTGCAAAAAAAAGATGCATTAAGTAATGTTAGAGTGTAATAAAAACAAATATTTCGAAAATCTTTCGTATTTAAAATGCCTTCTTTCATTTTATTGAAATGGAAAAAAAAATTCTTTTAAATTTTGCAAAAAAAGATGAAATTAATATGGTGTAATGAATTAATAAACAATTAAGTTATTTAAAATGAGAATTTTAAGGATTAATTAAAATTGCAGAATTCATTAATCACAATCTAACCTCAGTAGCAGTTTCAATTGAATAAAGTTTTTTCTTCAATTCAAGTGCATATTGAGCGAGGAACAGGTCGAGCATTGGTATATGCTCGCGGTAGAGATAATTTTCACTTAATTGATACAATAAGAATAATAACCAAACAGGTCGTCGACGTTCCCATCCTTCTAACGCAAAAAAAAAACACGTACATAGAGATACAGAGAGAGGAAGAGACAGAGAATATTATTGTTATAATTAACAATTGCATTAATTTTAAATTATAAAATTAAAAAAAAATTATCTTTTATAAAAAGATAATTTTTTTCTTAATAATAGTTTTATGAATGATATATTCCAAATGCTTTGTTGTAATAGCGCTATTTCTTTTCCTTTTTTTTTGTTTTTAGTTAATCTTTTAGAAAATATATGAAAGTTATTACCATTCAGAAATGATTATTTTAATAAGGTCAAGTGGTAGATAAACAATGATATTTACCTGTGTAATTTAGGATATCATTTACCATTTCGAGAAATAACAGTAATTAAGTAAACAGTAATGCAAATAACTTCATACATTAACATCAATTTTCTCACATTTTTATTTGCTATGTAAATAAAATATCAATTAATAATGTTAGGAGCAAATATACAAATTATGAATTCCAAACATACCAACAATATTTCCAAATAGTTTTCGTGAACGATTTCTGATTTCCGGATCGGTATGAAACTTTTCATTTTGATCATATTGTCGCTCTAATCGATTCCGATATTTTCTCATATCTTAAAAATTATTATTAAATTAAATAAAATATAAATTTTATTATTCACTAAATGAAAGTTTATTATTTTAGTTCATTTTTAAATTAATTTACTAAAAATTTCAAAAAATTATTTATTCATCAAATGAATGTATTTTTTTGGAAGTGTGAAAAAGTAATTAATTAAATTTTTGTTACTGAATTTTTTTTCACATTCAATAATTTATAATCATTTCCCGTGTAACATCGTTGCGTCAAAGCTTAAAACCACTTGCCGCTTATCTTTCAGTTCATTTTTATCACTGTATTTTAATATGATGAATATTACTAAATGTTTTCAAGTAGTTTTTTTTCATTTTTTTCTCCACCCTTTTCTTTCAATCCTTTCTTTGTTTATCTCCAATTTTTCAAAATTACATTTTATTGAATTTATAAAATTCTTTCATATTTGCTAATAAGTCTAAGTATTACTTTCCTTATTAATTTTAGGAGCTAATTCGTTTCCATTTTTTGTTTTGTTTTTTTGTTTTTTCAAGATAAACAAGAGTGATTGCTTTAAATTGACGGTAAATTGTACTCATAGATTGTTCACCTGTACTGTCACTGTTATTTGTTTCAAATTCTATGTCCTATATTGCTTTCTGATAATAAATTTAGGATTATTAAGAGGAAATGAAAGAGTACAACATTTGATAAATGCTTAAAATTTGCTAAAAAAAACAGTAATGAATCAATTTTACACTTTTAAATTAAAAAAAATTATCAATTTCAAGAATTTTTTCTTATTTTGGTACTTTTTTTTTTAAAAAAATATACTCTGTAGTACGATAACTTATTAAACTGAAATATATGAAGCTAAAAAATTTTTGATAACAAAAAATTTTAGGAAAATAATAAAGTATATACAATGCTCCAATCTTAGATATAATTTTGGTGATAAATAATCCTTCACTGTACCACCGCCTGGAATATTTTTACATTCCGATAATCGTTCGATTGTATTCGCATTGTAAAGATCCAATTCAAAAACGACAGAATCTGATCGTGAAAATGCTATTTTTACTTTTTCCGATACTGTAACTATACCAGTATTACTGATTGAAAATGAATTAGTTCAATAACTATCAGGAATTAATGCTGAATAGTGTCCGGTTAAATAACATTTTAATTTAGCATTTACAAATTTATTAAGTATCTATTCGTTGCTTCTACGTTTACGGCTGATATGATTGAATTATATTTTCAGCAAAATATTTAAATATAATAGTTTTAAATATAATAGTTTAAATATGATAGTATACAATAGTTTTAAATATAATAGTTCAATAGTTTGAATTTTTTGAAATGAACAATTATTCTATCCAATGTTACAATGATCTTTTTTCAATTCTAATCATTTATAGCATTCATGAATAAATAAATTTTATAAATTTTTAGAAAAAAAAATTTTTATATTTAATAGCACAAAATTTGAATTCAAAACAAAAAAAAACACAAATTTTTTTTTCTAATAAAAAAAATTTTTAGTTTTGTTCATTTGAATTCACAAGAAATTTTAGCAAAAATTTTCAATAGTAACTAAAAATTCGTGTAATTTAATTTATGAAAAATTTTTGCAAATAAATAAAATTGTTAAGAGTTGTGCGAGAAGTGGAAGAGGACGGAAAAAGGAAGTGAAAACAATTAGACAAATAAAAAGATATATGAAAAGAAGGAAAGGTGTAGCGATAGAGGAAGCGGTGAGATGGAAAATGAAAAATGGAATACCTGTGTTAGTTCATTCACTAAGCAATTATCACCTAAATGATCACAATGGATTTTGCTCCAACTACTATTACTGCAACTTTCTACTTCAATGATCACAACTATTACTACCACTACTACTACCTACCACTACCGTTGTAATTGATTATTACTTTCGTTCAACGATCACCCATTCCATTCATTATGATTTTCATCATTAGGACATAAAATGTATTGCAATTTTAATGGAAATTACCTATAATAGGAATGATAATTACCTGAAACACTCATTCTATCAAATAATCTTTTGCACACAATACAATTTCTTATCAAAAATTTTCAATTAAATTACATATATATATTTGATAAGTTGAGAGAAATTTAATGTGATAATTTTGATAGAATAAAATGTTAACATTTATAGTTTGCATAATATTATTTTATTAGATGCATACATTGCATTAATTTATTTCCTTTTTTTTGTAGAAATATCATAAAAAGATAAAAATATCACAAAAGAAGAAAAATTTGTATAATTAAAGTAATTTTAAAAAAGATTTGAATTTTTTTTCTTTGCCAAAATGTTTATTAGTGTTTGAAAACAATTGATATTTCTATCATTTACATAACATCAATATGATAAGGCTAATTATTGCTGTTATTAAATTAGTAGAAAAATTTTTAAACCTTTTACTTTAACCAACATAATTGCACATTTAAACAAAAACATATATATATATATATATATATATATATATATTTTTTTTAAATATTTTCAAAACGAAAAAAAATTCGTTTTTTTGGAACTTATATTTACTAGTATGATTGATTAAATTATTTAATATTAGAAATATTTTAATAAATTAACTAATAATAAAATAAAAGTAATAATAAAAGATTTTTTTATTTCTATCAACTTACTTTGTTCCCAAACTTCGGTAAATGGCACATGAATTGTACCAAACATATAACCTTCAATAATATTATTTCGTTCAACTGACCACAAGAAAATTGATTGTTTATGCACCTAAAAATTTCATCATTTACGAAAAATTTGAAAAGAAAATTTTTTTTTCTTTTTTTTTGTTAACAATGAAAAAAGCAAAGTGTTACAAGAGGGTATTGTTGTGGGGAAAAATTTTTATTCAAATAAAAAAATTGTGAAATTTCTTATTTAATTTCTCATAATATACTTTCTCGTTTCTTTTTTTCCCGCACTTTATTTGAACAAAAATTGAAGTGAAGAAAAAGTGTGCTTAACAACAATAATTTTCAACAATGTTGCAAATACACTTGAAAATTTCAATTAAAATTTGTAATTGTATTAACTATGCAAAGAAAAACGAAATACATTAATAGAAATTAAATTATCATTTAGTTGAAATAATAATTTGCAGTTTATGAAAATGAATTTAGCACTTTTTTTTTTTCACTATCGTATTGTTTCTGTGGAAATTGTGTAAAGTAATTGATTGATGTCAAAAATTTATTTCTTCGTATAATTTTATTAACAAAAAAAAAAGTTTAAATCTTTTTAATTTAAATTTTAGAATTAATTTTATTTTATTATATTCAAAAATTTTGCAAATAATCCTCAATGTCAATGTGATTTGTAATATGATAACGCTACGAAATTAAATAATTTAAAATCTTAATGACTGTGAAACGTTTTGAAGTAAATGTTTAAAAAGATTGATTAAAATAAAAACAAAATTTAAATTTAAACTGAAATGAATTAACCTTATCAGTATTTGTGCACGAAACTTCCAATTGATGTGCGTAAGCTAATTGGAGTATTAGCAGTAATTGATACTGCAAAATTTTCATAACACAACTGATAATAATTGTGATAATGATAAGTTCACATTTCTGAACATCATCAACTTTATCGTATTTTCTTTCCTTTTGTTCTTGCTAAGAATAATTAATCGTTCGTCGTCATTTCACTATTTCACTTTTCCATCTAACTAGTAATATCAAACCAAATGATGAAAATTTTTTTTTCCGCTATTTTCTCAAGTAATTTCAATTATTTACCTGAAATTTACATTTTACCAAAATTCAAATATATTCAATAAAAAAAATGAAAATCGAATAAAGCAGTAAAAAAGAAATAAGAAAAAGGAAAAATTTTTCCTTATTTCTTCCTTTTTTCCTCTTCACTAATTTAACATTTATTAAAAATTAAAAAAAAAAAGAGAAAAAAAAATAAATTGTTATTGCATGGAAACTTTTTCTATCAAATATGAAAAATAACAAAAAAAAATAGAATAAAAGTAAAAGTAGAAATCTTTAGATTTAAAATAAAAGTAAACTGCAATTAACATCAAAAGTTACTTAATTAATGAATGGAAGAGAGAGAGAGAGAGAAAATAAGAACAGTAAGTTTTACGACGCTTTCTGATGCACAGAAATTAATTAATTCGAGAAATCATGTGAGGGTGAAAATTAACGAGTACTTATTTGTATTTTAATAAAAAAAAAAGATGTTGCTAATTTGGTAAAAAAGGAAAGGGAAAAAGAATGTAACTGATATTTTTTTTTTGAAAAAAAAATTTTTTGAAAAAAAAAAATATCTGTTACATTTTGCCTTACTTCTTTGTACTTATTTATTTATCTACTGGTTAATCATTTGCAAATGAATATAGTGGAAAAGAAGTTTTAACGTTAAATTTTTATTCATTACCAAAATTTTATTTCGAAAATGAAAAATAAAATTTGGAAATTATTTTGTAAGGAAAAAAAGAGAGAAATCTAATAAGAAAAAATGCTGTCATTTGAAAGAAGTTGATTGTAAATTTGATCATCGTCTTATGTTCAAATTGGCTTTCTAAATTTTGTTTGCCATTTGCGAATTATTGAGGAAGTGTATTTCAGGTTCATTTAGTCCCTTTGCAACACTTCAAGTTTGCTCTAAAGAAGTGAAGCTATTTTTTATCAAGAAAACTGTCTGCAAAATAGTGTTAATTGATGCAATTTTAAAATTGTCTTGCAAGATGATAATTTAGTTTTCAGCTCTAATAAAAAGCAAAAATTTACTTGTTAAATCTGTTGATAATTTAATTTCAACCAAACTTGTCATAATTTATAATTTATATTTTAAACCAAAAAAAAAAATTATATTGTATGACTTAATTGAACAAATTTTTTCATATTAATTCTAAAATAACAAAGTAAAATTTCTCTCTCATTTTATAAAAGAAAGGAAGATTTCGCAAAATATGTAAAAAAGCTAATGAAAGGAATGAAAAAAGTAGAATTTAAATTTGAATAAAATATCAGAGATAATAATCATCATCATTATCGGGAAGAGTTTGTGAAAGTGATGGAGGAAAATGTGCCGGGTGATGTCGCACGTAGTATAACTTGCCTAAATTATGGTGATAATGAGAAAGGCGTGGTCACCAGGATGGCCTTCTTTGTTTGAGGTAGGAAATGTTTCGATACGTGTAAATCCTAATTCATTCATTAAATCAGCAAAAAAAAAGAAAAAAAAATTGCATACAATGAAAAAAGTTTTTCATAATTTTTTTCATATTTTCTTTTTTTTTCTTTTTTTTGCCCTCCTCCTCTCACTTCCATCCTACTACATCCTACATCTCTCATCTTCCTTGTTATCCACGTAACATTGATCGGTAGTTTTTTTTTTTATTGTTGCTATTATAAAGCAAATAGGATATCGTTTAATTACTATTTTCATTAAAATATTACAATAAATTGTAAACATCTTAATTGAAACAAAAATGAAATGCATAATTTTAAAATAAAATATAATTGGCAAATATCATAATTTATGGCATTAATTTCATTAATTTAATTTATGACATTAATTTCATTAATTAATTGAAACAAAAATGAAATGCATAATTTTTAAATAAAATATAATTGGTAAATATTATAATTTATGACCTTAATTTTATTAATTCCTGTAATTTCATCGAATATTACAGTAATATGATTGTGTAAATAATAGAAATTTAGCAAAACCAATTTTACAAAAGTTAGTACTATCTTATGCAGTTAATTAAATGAACTAATATCTTTTTTTTTGTTGAAATATATGCTTTGAATTTTTGGTCTATTTTGTTAGTTAAATTTAAAATTAATAGCTTGCAAACAATTATCCATTTATTGACGGTATTGATGATATGAAAGAGAAGGAAAAGAAAAGAAAATGAAAATAGATGATTTTATTTGATTTTAAATTCAGATAATTTCAAAAATTTGACCAGTTTTTTTTTTTCCTTTTATATTACTATTTCAAAGTTTCAATGCTCAACTTCTACCGTTATGCAATCTCAACTGATAGATGGTCAGTGATTTGTAGTTATTTGTATTTCTGTAGGAAATCTTTGAACTAAAATACAAAAAAAAACAAAACATAATTATAGGTTATTCAGTACAAGATTTTTTAACTTCTAATATCAGACTACCAACATTCTCGAAGTATTTAATGAGTTATGCAGCTGTGTACCACACATGGCTAACTATTGAATTGTGAAAAATGAACTCACAACGATAATTTATTTTTTTCCAACTTACGGTATAACTTAAATAATAGTATATTCATTGAAAATATACCTTTCTTTCCTTATTGTATATGTTTTTGTTACCAAAAATAGCAATATGAAGATTATATTTCAGGAAAATTTCTGACCTGTTTAATTTCTTGTTGTTGTTGTTTTCGAACTGGTTTACGTAAGGTTTAAGAAACCTGTTATTGAACTATTCAAACTTGGTCAATGAGTTGCTAATTTTTTTTTTCTCGTCTAATCAGCTTCCTAACTCTCTCATTACTTTTACAGTAATCAAATAATCATTTCTTCGTTACACTGAGAAAAGCAAAAAACGAAAAGCACAACGGGAAATTAATTTCATCGTTGAATAAATTTCTCGATTAAATTTTTAAATGATGAATTTTTTTTTGGTTTTCTCATTCAAAATATAAGTGAAAAACAAAATCTGAAATGTAAATATAGTGCTGTGAAAAGAAAAAAAAACGCATTTCATTTTTCATTTATTAATTTTCAAACATTTTCAATTTCCAAAAGCAAACATTAAATGAAATGTTTCGTGAGGAAGGAAATAATTTTTATCATTGAGAAGTTACTGAAAGTGAGAAATGTCAAATGCTTGTTTGGTATTCCTAATGTTATTAATAATACTTTTAAAAAAAAAAAATTAAATGAAAAGCTAGTTAATTAAATTATTTTTTTGAATTTTCTTATAACTTTTTTCTTTTTTTCGGTGAAAAATATTCAGACTAATAGAATGAATTCAAATAATACAATAAATTAAAATTTTTCATTCGACTAACTGTTCAATTTTTTAATCTTTATATTCGATATATTAAATCGGTAATTGTAATTTGTCATTTAATTATTTTGTTCTTAAATTTTAATTGTCAATTGTTATTTGATTAGTTTTGTTAAAATGTTATCAGTTACTGGGATGATGTATGAAGAAAAAATCATTATGCAACTTACAAATATCATGCATCTTCAAAATGCACCTGTAAATTAAATTACACTTAATTTGAGTACATTCAATTTTTTTTTAGAAAAATACAAAACAAATTTAAAATTATTGTACACAAATATTATTAACATATTTTTGTATAAGTGAAAATACAAATTGTACCGTCAAAACAAAGAAATGAAGAAATTGTCGAAATGTTTGAGTGGGAAATTGTAACGTTAATAATATTTGTTAATAATTCTAAATTAATAATATTTGTTAATAATATAATATAAATAATAATATAATATAATATGATATAATAATATAAATCTTAACGTTAATAATATTTGAACAATTTAGAATTTTAAAATTATTCGCATTTTTTTTTGTTTTTTTTTGGAAATAACATAAAAACAAAAGAAAGAAGTAAATTTTGAATTAAGCAATGTTACAAAAATAAATTATTAATGACGAGAAATGGTGCAATTATTAATATACCAAAATAGAATATAGCAAAAATGAGAATAAAAAAATTATTATTTTATAAAATTTAAGCGATACAAAAATATACTGCTCATTATGCTTAAATTAATATAATTAAAAATATTTTCTTAAGAAAAAATTTTACTAAAAAAATTTAAAAAATTACTTTTAGTTGTAATTTACAAATAGGTAAAATATGATTTTTAGTAATACATAATATGTGCTTTATAAAATGCATTTCATAATAATTACTGTTCAAACATTTTAATCTGTAATGAAAAATAATTTAAATTTCAAATTTTTTATGAATATGAATAAATGTGATGCATCCACAACAATTTATCAATTAAATGTAATTGATTGAAAATTAGATCAAATTTACTAATCAATATTAATTTATCACAATTTATGATAAATTAAATTAACTTTTTATCATTTAATAATTAATCAGTGAATTTGTCAGAAAAATTATTTATTCATATTTACATTCACTTTTTACATATGAAATTTAAATGGACTGTAAAAATCGTTTCAATTATAGGGATTTAGTATATATTTTTTATATGTTAAATAATTATTTTTTTCTTCACTTTTATTGCCTTT